>DWOZ01000299.1:0-10443 GCA_018251395.1 Choranthus vitellius
CCACCCAGGTCAAACTTTTCTGTGATGAGCAGGAATGTTTGTTCTGTGTGTCTGAGTGTAAATATCTATATATGTATTTAAAAATATATATGTATGTGTATCACTTGTCTGATCACCATAGTACAAGCTAACGCTTAGTTCGGAGCAAGATGGCAGTGTGTGAATTGTCCTGAGATATTTATTATTTATTATCTGATAATACCGCTGTTTCTACGTGTCTTCAGTTGCCACTTATTGTATCTTTTAACGTAGATAGACAGACGTAAGTTTTTGTCAGTAAGAAATAGGTAAGTAAAGCACCTATAGCATTAATAGTTTATTCAAAGCACTTTCAATATTGATTAATTGAATAATTTTTTTTAAACGAGGTTACGGGTTAATGAAGCGAGCTCGATTATATTGTTCTAATAACAATAAGAATAATTATTACATTAAGGTGACCTATTAAAGGACGGTGGTACCACACACACGTGAACGTCGACCACGCATTAGTTTATAACATATAGGTATGAATATGTAATAAATTGTAAATGAATTCCTCGGACAACCTTGAGAGCGAGCGATTCGCCACGATGACTGTACTTCGCGAAAGTCGACTGAAAGTCAAGTTCAAGGTTGTGCTGCAGCTGCCACGATTGAGTAATGCCCATTGCCCGCGCACTCCGCACCGCACCGAGTGCGTAATTATAACTGGCTTCGCCCCCTGGCTGTGCCCGCCAAACTGCTCCACCGCAGGAACGAACATTGATGTCGTTCATATCGAATTATTTACAAATACGTATCTATTAATAGAAAATATTGCATCTATACATTTTCGTTTTAAGTTGATACCTAAAATAAAACTTTTAAATATTATACTAACTTAACTCAAAATATTAATAGTTTTTTTTCGTGTTACAAGCTCGATATATAAGCCGGTAAACTAGGGTTGGGACATTGCTAACTCACAGCGTGAATGGTGCTGTACTTGTGTCGAGTATATCTTTATTAATTCGTTTTTTAATTAATTGAAACATAAGTACCTAATTAGAAAGATTACTCAGAGTTACGAAGTAATTCATTTTTCGTGTAGGTATGCATAAAAATAAATCCAAAAGGCTAGAAAATTAAGTTTTTTAATAACAAACTTTATTTTTAATTAATTGGCGATGCAATTTATATTACAGCCAAGATCAATTGAAGTTATTTAATCTTATTAAGTAGTTATACTTGTTCTGTAATATTTACATTATATGATGATAAACACTCTAAACAACAGTTAAATAATTGATTAGTTAAGTGTTCATTATGTAATCTCGCATAGAGTAAGTAGTTATTTCCACTACTAGATTCCGCCGCGACTTCGCTTACGTAATAATTACGTCGGCATAAAGTATGTGTATTATTCCACACCATAATCTATCTTTGTGCCAAATTTCATTCAGAATTGTTCAGTAGTTCTTACGTCAAGGAGTTACAAACATTGATCATGCATTAATCGTCATAAATTTTCGCTTTTAGAATATTAGTAGATAAATATGTATACATATGCCAAACTACAACTCTCTAGTAGGCACTATGCGTGGATCAATTTTATGGTACCACGGTGAACATTATCACACCGCCCAATGCAGACTGGCTGCTTCCCAAGCCCCAGGACCCAGTTTAATTATCATCAGCACAACTATCATCAGGTCCGAATAATCATAGGATACTTTGAATTAGAGGTACGATGTAGAGACATCTTCTAAAGACGTAAGTGCTTATTTTAACAGCGAACCACGTCGCAGTCCCATCAGATTGCATGCAACTGACTCATTATGAGCTAGGCCTTCTCAACCTGTGAGGACCGCGAATTAAAAAAACATTTATCATAGTTGAGTTCGTTCAGATATCGCAACACAACATCAGGTCGTGAGGCAACGCGACTATCGGAATTATAATGTCAAATTACTTGCCGGTCGTTCTCGGAAACTTCGTCTCCCATTCGCCATGAACTTATAGTGTTATACAAGGAAATGTGTCAGAGGCAAAAGGTCCTAAGCTCGACTGGCGTCAAATGCCAACTTTCACGTACCACCGGCCGCTCGAAAAAGAGAAAAGCTGGAATATTATTACTATAAAAATAGTGAAATAAAAGTAACTAGCGTAATAGAGATGACAGTTTTTATAAGAATTTATGTGCAAAACTAGAGACAAACGGCCTTTCTCCAGTGTCATTATATCTTCATTTGTAGAAAAATTGCGCGTATTATCTCTGACCATGACTTGGCAAATTATTCTGAGATTTACGACGAAACTATAGGGAGAAGAGGGCAGCGGCGCGTGCGACAATATTAGTGGGACTCGCGTGTTTGTCGTAGTTGAACGGTCAAAGCGCATACGAGTTATACTTTAGTTGTATCGCAACAAGCCGGGCGGCGCGCGGAGGCCGCGCGGTCTACCATCATGATTGAAGCACGGCCTTTGAGTTTCTACATGACGGCGTTTAAAGTATGATCCACTCCGCACTACTATAGCGAATTACTTTGAACGGACGCAGAACTAAAAATCACAGGGGCTGCCCAACAAATTACTGCAGTTTCAGTGATGCGAGAGTTGCACACTGCCCACTGGCGAATGCATTTCTTAAGGGTTCTTAGTGCCATCAGAGATTCCTGCTCATCTAAACTCTAACAATTCATTTAATGCTTTTGTTAGTTTTAACGAAGTTACACCAAATTTTGACGACCTGAGTGTTCAAGTGACATATAGAATACGTCTCTATCTCCCTATAAGATGGTCCCTTAACCAGTTTCTGTGGTAAATCTAAGAATTAAGAAATAGTGCATCTTTTTTCGACTTTGATTCAATCTACTTTACCAATTTAACAATTAAAAAGAAATCTTAGAATTATAACTCTGTCATAATGATAATGTCTGTTGTCGTAAACGATTATTTTAGCAGAAAGACTTAGGTTTTGGTTATGATGGGAATTATTTTCATGTCAGCGGCGATGGAGAAGGCAACAAGGGCTTTTGGATCGAATTTGAGTTTCCAGCTCACTCGCTGCAGCCGCTCAAGCGGAACTGGTATCTGTCACGTGCTTATTGACTCCCAACAACGGCTTTGTCCGTTGCCTGGGCGTGGCTTGTGTGCTGGCGTTCCTCGTCGATGGTTACATGAGATTGACTCCATACAACTAGGGCATTGTTAGGTAGCCTTCACCCGCTATCATCCAAATTTGAGTTTCATCAAAATCATCTCATCTTTGTTCTGTGTGTTGTTAGTATTTGTCTGTTTGAATTTATTTTCCATTAAGTTCTTCTAAGTTTCTCAACACATTTGTTAACGATTTTGACTTGATCACTTTTTAATTGTTTGCGTAATTTTAATTTCAGTATTATTTCAAATATGATTATAGCCAATAGCTATTGCGTTGAATCAAATTTTCTTACGAGACACGTTAAATGAAATTACTTCTAATGTCATTAGTTAGGCTTACGTTTTGTTTTAATCGTGACGAATAATTTAGATAACGTTACTGTACTTCGGATTATTTCGTTACGTGTTTCTGGTTACCGGTTTGCGATATCGTCTGAAATAGAAATCTTAAACTGCATTCAAGTTGTGTCCTGGGCCAGGCGAGCAGGCGACAACGAGCCTGATAACATCCTAAATTGCTTGTATTTGTTCAGCTGACAGTTCGAGGCAGCTGACAATTACACAGTCAACTCCGATCGCCGATTATTATAGGTTCCTAAAGTGTTACATTTTACTTTAAAGTATATAGTCAACTGCCGATCGAAACATAACGAATTATAAAAGCGTGTAAAAACAACTGTTATCGCTAATAGCTCTCACTGGTGTTTTGATAAACTAACCGCAATACACTTCACATTTACGTTAAAAACTTGAAATTAATCTTAGGAACGGTTACTATATGCCAATGTTTGCTGATAGATAAATTGCCCACGCTTCGCTTCGGAAGAAGAGTCATCCAGTAGTTTCAAAGTAGCCATAATAATTTTAACCTGTTTATTGTATTTCTTTCCTGTTGAAACAAAGCCATTTCCTGGGATATAATCTATCCTATAACCATTCTCAGGTTTTAAACGATATAGAGACCAAAATAGTATTTTTCGAGAATGGCTCTATATCGTTTAAAACGATATAGAGATGAAAAAAATATTTTTTGGTCTCTATATCGATAACAAAGCCTCCCTGCATCAAAATTATCAAAAAACACTTAATGTACAGAATTGACCGCGTTACCGTTTTATTATTAGTAGGTATAGATTGATGCTGTGGTACGAATTCAACCTGAACTTGTACTGCTGTAATTTTGATGAACTGAATATTTTTCCCTAACATGTACTTAGGGATAGTTTTCCAGCTAGTCATTCAACCTTAACCATCAACTTTGTAAAAGTTCGTCCTAACTCTTATACTGATGTACATATTTCTATGTATATCTTCCCTAAACAAATTTATAATTAACACGTTTTTATCAAAGAGTGACAAAAATCTTTCAAATATTTGATAAAATAATACCCACTTCTACGTGTAGCTTGTTTGGGACGTTATGAGCCGGTCGAAAAGTATGGAGTACATGAGCTAGCATCATTCATCACCGAGTTATAATTTTCTGGTATATTGTTACACAACAAAAACTCGAATAACGCCGCGTGTTTACCGCTGCGTACAATGTATTCATATATTTCATTGTCTCTCGCCCGTCGAGCTCTCACTTGGCCGACTTTGAGGCAGTTGTGTGTAATGTCCCATGTGATAGTTTAAAAGGCGTTTGCCAGACCTTCGATGCTGAAACTTTAGGCACCTCTGGCATCGACCAGCCGAGCACGACCGTTCCACGCACTCGTACTCCTCGCGAGCATGAATTAAACATGTCTCCAAAACTGGATAAATTAATTGGTGCCCGTTTCTCCGAAGCACTCACACGATGCCATGACTGATGGCAGCGGATGTGCTCGCTCGCAGGGCTGCCTATTCTCATCGTCAGCACGTTACCGGTCGGTAACATTGGGTATGGTTACTAGCCAAGAACGAAGAACTCTCTAAACTAATAGGTCTCGAAAGTTGCTTTCTAAACGTAATGTCATAAGCTTCAGATAATGCTACACATTTAAAGCAGCACGTTACAAAGATGCACAACCCTATCGACTGTGAATCGAGTTTTGCCCATCAATTGACAATTGCGCAATGAATGGGCTCCCTCGGATCCCAACATGGAGCGACGTCGGGCGACGGCCGCTGCAAAAACGACTCCTGCGCCACGATCATACTATATCGGAGCGGCCGAATGAGACTGCACATAATAACCTTTCTCTCCGGACAAAAAACAAGCCATACCATTCTGTAGTAAGAGCCAGCTCATGTGAACGTCGAGAATGCTCCAGGAACTGGTTTTTTTCTTTCCACACGACATCCTTTACGACTGAGATAAGAAACGTTGACGTATCGATTCTAGTTTCGGATGGCCATTGGCCGAGGATTTTTTTCGTTTCCTCGAGATGTCGCCCGAATAGTAACGTTTTCGAGTGGTCGTCGTGCGTGGTGTGTTTACTTTAAAATTAGTTACGCATTCCGCTAGATTTATGACTGAACCGGGCCCGAGCAGGTTTCGTGAGTCCACTATAATGTTTGCATTTGGTGCAGAAGTTCCGCTTCGATTTGATCGTTGTGGTGTTGACTGTCGAATGTGACTGCAGCTAGAGCGTCTCCGCGGCCGCCGGCGCACCCGACTGATCTTCGAGAACAATGGCTGACCCAACACTGTTGATATTTAGCGCTATTGTAACATGTGACCTTACTAAATATTTTTACGCAGCCATCATTCAGTGTTTGTTTCTTTTATTACTATAATTACATATAATTGTTTTAAGTATTATTGTGGCGTTCTAGTTTCAACATTCATAACATTCACGTTAGCGGCAAATAATTCGATAAAATATATTTATCCTCAATACTCTATAATATACTCAAACGATAATTTCAATTTGAAATTGTAATGAAAATGTGGAAACGATATCAGAATTCCGAGTTGCGAATCGGCATTTGTGTGGACCGCTTACAAATAATAAGAATCGCATGCGCAGCTCATTCGCAAAATGATGAGACTGCGGCCAATAGCGGGCCAGGCTGGCCCCCTCCCCGTCCCCGCGTTGCCCAAACCGACCAGGCGAGACCACTGATAACCACGTGAACGGGTATGCGTATGTGTATAGATAGCTCTTTTAACCAATTCGTAGTATTCCAAGCAAAAAACAGTACAGATAATTTTATATCTTGTTCATACTAATTTTATTTGTGAAATAGCAGTCTGGCATCGACGTGGCTCGTTGTGTTACAAAGACGCACAGATACGATCTATATTATTAAAACAAACCTTGTCTCAATGTTTAAATAAATCACGTATTTCATCTAACTAGGGCCTGGAGGTGAGTCGAAAGTATCGTAGCAGCAGAAGAGGCGACGCTAACAAGACAGACGTGATAACCGTTGACATGTGTCTCCCATTCTTCAGGTTTCTGTGGCCGTGTGGCCTGTCATGATCCCCGTTATGGGAGCTCGTTCCTCATTTTGTGAAAACGACCAACAAACGAGCACGCAAGCTTTATGTTATCACCGTGCTAAATGGCTCTCAAGACAACGAGCGATGGAAAAATGTTATTGTACATGACAAGTCGTTTAGCAGCTTATTTAAACAAGATTTATATTGTAATAAGTTATACGCGATTGTTTCTTATGTGAAGACAGACCAAGAGCTTTAGACCAGCATGGGATTGGAGTCAGTATTCTCGGCCCCAATAATTCCAAGCTCCTGCTCGAATATCATTTTTACGAGCACCGACGCTGCGCCGGAGGGGTTCCTCCGTAACGAGCTACACTACTCCCGTCCCACGGGAGATCAATTCATATTTTCGTCTGAAATTCAACGCTGAAAATTTTTCCGTCCAAACCAAACTCACAACTGGGAAAAGTTCCGAAGTCCGTATCGCTCGAGTGCGGCGCTGCGGCGCGGCGGCGCGGCGGCGCGGCGGCGTGCGGCGCGTTTCTGCGATAGCATTATAAAATTATGTTTCGTACTTCGTCAGCGAGCCGCACGACTTGGACAATCTGATCCAGTTCTGTTCGGCTTCGTTGTTTTTGTGGTAGTCGATGTAAAAACTATATATTACGTCTGCGACCGGTTTGAGATCTGTGATACTTCCGCCAGCGATCGTACCGAAGATCATCGATGGTCTTCGAAGTCCGTGGGTTACGATTAAATATTTTATTACCCGTGGACTTTCACACTTTTGAGGTTTGATGAGAACGTTGCAGTCGAAGGTATTAAAAGGTTTCCCGGCGCCTCAATCCCTATCATCCAATAGAGATTTATCTTCGATCTGATTTTTTTTTCATACAAAATAATCAAGTTTGTACGAGAAAAAATCCAGATCGAATTTGCACCAAACACATACTAATGTTATGAGCAAAGATTTCATAGATTGAAGCTAAACTACTTCTTACTAAAAATCTTTTACCATCAGAACCTAACCTTGAACATAAGCGATAGTATATTTTAAAAACGTTACGGGTCCGTATAGAAATTTTAATATAACATAACATGTGAAATAATCGCAAATCTTAAATCGCGTACGCTGCGGAAATTTTTGAAAACAGTGATGTACAATAGTTTTATAAAGGATATCAGTATCTATAAATAAGTTCCATACCATATGTCAGTTACAGTTATGTCACAATAACGACTTTTCCTTGTAATTGGTTCTTCGGAAGCGAAGCGTGCAGTTTCTAGTGTGGCATAAAATGAATGTGGGCTTAGAGATGTGAACGGGAAACTACTTCTATAATGTTTTACATACGTGTTTAACATGGCTGACCACGACTTATTTCATGATATTAGAAACAAGAAATAGACCTTCGCTGTAGCTCAATATTAAAATTATTTTGACTGTCATGTTGGTTAACCTGATTATTAAACCGAACGTCGCGGGTTTGATTCTCGAACAGAACCAACTTTTCTGTAATGAGCAGGAATGTTTGGTATAAGTTTGTGTTTAAAATTTTATGCGTATCGTTCTCGGTTGATTGAACATAATATAAATAAGCTAAAGCTTAGTTTGGAATTAGATTGCTGTAGGTGAGTAAATCAGATTTTTTTTCTGTTAAAATTTCAGATTATTATATATTAAGCACTTGTTTTCATCAATAGCCATGTTTGTTTCTTCCGTCACATAAACACGACGATTATCATTACAATTAGTAATTACAATATAATCTGATTCCAATGTATCTTCCATTACTCGAAAAAAGATATCAAGATAACGTGATGTGAACAATATTAAATTATGAGGCAGGAATAATATGTCCTCGGATTAGGACAGAGCGTTTGACTAATTGAATAGATGGGGGAATGGAATTACGGGGTGATACTCATTTATCTCGGCTTACTTATACATATTGGGACGGGTTTCTGATGAAAAATAAGCGAGCTACTGGTGTTTGGTTAGTAGAAATGATTAAGTTACTTCCAAACTGACCTTCGTTTGGGAAATGTATCTTATGGGCACATTCGGAGATGTTAAGGAAATTTGTAAAGAGATCTAAGGACTAAGGAGTAATATAGGCACGTCAACGACTCTGAGTGCAGCATTTAGGTGGTCTTTTTAATCTGATTGCGAGTCATGGGCAACTTCGTTAAGCGTTTTCTTATTTTATTACGCGTAATCTCATTCAATTGAATCCGGTTTTTTTCAATCGATTTCAGAAAAGAAAATTTCGTATTTTTTTAAATATAAGTAAGTTACCTCAAAATGTTTTAAAACGTAAACCGATTTTGATGCTTCTTTCAAGTAGTCAGGTAGTCCCATTTATCTTTGAGCGACATATGGCATATATATTTTTTTATCGTTTATAATGCTTCTTTATTTGGCTTTGACTATGTTAACAATGATGTTCTTATTTTTTATCAAAATTATTTGAAGTTGTTTTTTCAATGTTAAAAAAATAATTATTTGATAGTAATTTTATGAACCATCTAGGCTACTCGTACATCGTCTCTGTTCACTATATGGTTGAATCATGATTAACAGGACGAAAAGTATTTATCTGAAATGAAATCAAGACGAAACATCTCCACAACTCTGAACAAAGCATTCCTTATAGAAGGTCGATTTCAATTAATGTTTTTGTCTGCGTCGTTCGGATACTCCAACGCCAATAGAGTTTTTTATTTTGTTGTAGTATTTATAATAAGAAACTATTTTTTTTCTTCAATTAAATGTTTGGGTATGTATAAATTTTCTTTCATTTCTTCAAATGAGTCATTCGTTACATTTATTAGATGTCGATTTCTACTCTCATGTAAATGAGTATTAATGTTTGTAATTCTAAGAAAATCATAGTAATATAGATTGTTAAAAGACTACAAAAACATACATAACTTAATTATATTTTCTGTTTTTTTTTCTTGAACAACCATTCTGTATTACCTACTGTTTCAATTTAAAGCTATCTTGTATATAATTATTAACTAGCCTTTACAGAAGATATTTAAGTTTATTGTTTTCTTATTAAATCGTTTTTTTAAATTTGTACATCTTCTGCGTGTATATCTATATTTATATATGGTGGAATAAATATACTTCTTTTTTCTTTCTCTTACTTTCAAAATTCATACCTACAATTTTACACACAGGATCACCGCTCATCTAGTTGACGATTTTAAATTCTCAGGCTTCTTTGATTGCATGAATAAATATCTGGAACCGACTTGTTAGGTTTTATATAAGCAGACCCCTTATAACATGTTTAACGGTATTCAATAAATATTTTTCCATTTTTGAAGCCAATATCGCTGAGTGAATACAAGGCTTGCATAGCTGTTAGAACCAATGATCCGAATCCTGAGATATAGCCTTTTAAAGGGTCATAAATCGTGATCCACATCATTGGGGTCCGACGTTTTCAACGGAAATTGATTATGAGTTGGGAGCAAAGGTTTGGAGTTTGACTAAACTTCGATATTGAGTTTTGGTGAATATTATACACACTTATCATCAATATCAATACTAATATTAAACTAGTTGTACCCGGCGCGCGTTGCTACGCATCAATTTATGAACCGTGGGTCCGATCGATATCATATTGGTACCAAAATCTTTTCCCGATAACTCTGCACGAACTTCGTTAGCTTAAGTCATTAGTGAAAGAAAGAAAAAAGAAAGAAAAATGTTTATTCCAGTGCTTACTGTACTAGGCGAATTACAATGTTGATATAGGATTTTAACGCCGCAGATCTTGAGGCAGTGGCAGTAAGCACTAAGGAACCTTGATTATAACCTAAATGTCTAAAAAAAGTGAATAGGCTTTTATTAGGTTAGTGCGCCTTACCATCAAAGACTATGTTGCCACTTACCATCAGGTGGTTTCATAGTCAAGTGCTAACTTATTGAATAT
>DWOZ01000300.1:0-10438 GCA_018251395.1 Choranthus vitellius
CTCCCATCCAGCCACGGGAAGCTGAACGGGTATGTGAGCCTCGAACCCACTAAAACCACACGGTGTCGACACCTAGCGCTTTGCCGGGGCTGTGTGCTATTCTCGGTCCACTACCCCGGCGCAGGTTAACTAACCCCTAGACCAACCTGCCTGTCAAAATGGCAAAACTATATAGGTACCTACACCAAAATAAGAGAATCTTAGAGGAACCCTCCAGTTAATATTTAAGATGGCAGCCCTAAAAACATAACACCAGACGTATATTTAAAAGCACACAACTTCGAACATGATGCACAGAATTCAAATCCAATTGAACAACAATTTGAAACTCGCTAACGGCTAGTGCGCCTACCTACAAAGAGTTTAGTTAACCAACGCCGTTAGTTACCCGTACCGTATAATCAGGTAGTAACCATCTTAAGTGTAGAACAAATGAGCTTCACAGCTTTATTATGATAAGTAACGCGACGCCGGGTCAGTCTTCCAAGAAATGTATTGTTTAATGCTAAGTAGCTTTGCCTAACTGACCGAGATAGTAGGGTTTATTACTGCAGACTTTTGATAAACGTAACAGGAGAGAGCTATTAGAATTGAGGAGGATTAATCGAACGGAAACCGTATAACTGAAACACATACCCAAGCAAATTCCAAGGGCGCTAGAGCTCAATACAAGGTATTACTTTACGGAAGTATCTAATAAAATCGGCACCATTTCTCATAGATACCGTACAGCTTGAAATAATATGCAAAAGCATGAAACTTTGCATACAGATTACGTTATTTAGTATACAGGATTTGATTAAGATGAAGTTCTGGAATTTGATTCTTTGGTTGAAAAGATAAACCAATTTCCATCGAAGTTCTGTAATTGGTCTGATGGTAAATTTTGTAATAAAACATACTTTGAAAAAGTAGTTATCGAAATCGTACGACTTAACCAATGTTTAAGTCATGTCAAGAATCTAATGTTATATCATTACTAACTAATATTAAAAGTTTAATTTGAAGCTTTATGCTTCACTTCATAATAATGCCTGGACTAGTGGACATCTTTGCTTCAACCTATTAAAAATCAACTATTAAGCACGGATTTCTCCTCATAACTGAGGAAGGCTAGAGTATACCTCGTACACTGTCCAATGCAGTATCATCAAACTTTACCACTAGCGGTCACCAATCCCCCTATTGACCGCACCAGGTAAGGTATTCCTCAACCTGGTTGATCAATTAGGATTTCGTTGAAAATTTCGAATTATGTAAGCCGCCGGGCTATGAACGCTCACAGGTAGATATATTTAATTAATTGAACATTATCATCTTTACCTGTACGTTGTTAAATACAATAAATACAAAGTCATGTTCTATTTGGGTAGGTACGTAAATATGGCTTCCATAAAACACTGGGGTGAAACACTTTAATTACGACTCGACGCGACTGATTCATTGATTTATTCACCTGATAGACGCGACTACTGAAATAATCCGTCCATTACCAACCCAACGTATTTTTAGGTTAAGTGATGTTCGTTCGAAATTTAAAGGGCCATGCACGATATTTGTCAACAACTTTGGCTTCGTTTAAGAGCAAAAAGCGCATCCTGTTTACAACGGAAGCTTATTCGCTCCATCGGCACGTTTCGCCCCTCTAAGTTGAACGTTACGCTACAGGATTGCTTTTCGCTGAGCAGTAGACACGTTTCGTGATAATTGAATATTGGTGCCAAGTACCCGCATATTGGCCAACTTTTTGACAAATATGTACTTGGCTAATTTGAGGTGTACGTAAACAATTTTCCATCAAAACAGTATGTAATGCCCTAGATACTGAGACAACCTCTCCACGTGCGGCCGCAGGACCTACTTCAATGTTTGTTCGTAAACAACCTTGTTGAAGTGGGTGTGAAGGCGAGCGGAGTAACTGTTTCGAGATACACCTAGAGCCCTCTAGTGCAGGTGTTACGCAACCAAATGCCGCAGCCGACGGGCTATCGACCAGTCACCTAACTGCATAGCTCCTCGATGCACTATACCTTTACGTTCAACAAATGCATACTTGTTGGACACTGTGATGAGCTGAGCTTGCTCGACTGTCAAAGCAACATTTTCAATGTGAAATTTCACTGCGTCCTACATTTGGACAAAGTTTTCTGTTTTGCTCAATTTGTCATTTAGATTGCAATTGGCTGTTTTCGTTCCTATTTGAAACAGATTATGAGTTTTTTTTGTCCACATTGATGATGATCTATCCGACCTATTTCGGCCATTGCGACCACTTCGACTCCTAGACGGCTCTCCTTCCGTGACATATATTCTACATTAATTAGTATTTAAAAACATCATAATATTTCATATAAGGAACATGAATCAGTTTGTGGCAAAACAATCATTTCTTAGAACAAAGTTATTAAACGTTGTGTCAATTTGAAATCAAAAAATGATCTTATAACCTGCAAAATAACTTGGTTACCTATATAGCAATTAACCCCCAGGATGTGGTCAACGTCATGCAAGAACAAGTTAAATGATTTGCATGGCAAACAAGTACAATAACTTCTGATACCAGGGTAGGTAATACAAGGTCTCACCGTAGATGTACTTCCTTCTGTTTACTACTTTCATGGAAACAAGACATAATTTTTTAATTAAGTAAACCATTTTGTAACAAATGAAATCAAAAACAAAGAAAGAACTAACTTGGTTCTGAGAGATTTACGCAATTTAAATATTATAATAAATTACTTTACACATAATCCTATTGACATTCAATGATAATTTACAATGAATCCAAAAGATATTTTTATTATACACATGATATTCAAGCACGAAAGGGAGACATTCCGTACTGCCTTTCACAGACAATACCACTTCACCTTTGCAGAACGTTATTTAAAATGTAAATTTAGTGATTACACGCCAAACTGCCAACGTTTAAATGTCGAACCAACCGCTCATCTTGATACCAACTTTTTGGGTTGCATACCTACATTAAACGGGTTTAAATCAAAGCTTTTGTATGCATGCAAATTGCGTTTGTGGTGCACTTTTTGTATACAAATGTTTTACAAACTGAATACTATTATTTGTGTATAGATTTATATGTAGCTACGCATCATCGCAATCAATGATTACTTCAGTTGTGCTAATGGGTGTGAGAAGATTTATAATAAGAAGAAAGCCATAATTCGTTTGTACTTGTATCTTTATATTTTTTTTACTTTTTGTGAGCATGCATGATGCATGAACTTTAAAATACAACAATAATTTAAAAGGAAAATTGACAAATTTCAGATACTATCATGAAATTAGCAATCTTTGTATAAACAAATAATTAACATAGGAGTAATGACGTAATAAACTCATATTTACACTCAAGGCCGCCATGTAATGCAACCATTAATTATAATGATCGTGAACCCATTATGTGTCTTTACTAAGAATTGAAAATGCTTTTAAACAATTCTAAATGGTTCTTTAAGAGTTTCTTAAGCTCTAGTATTTTCACTGTTCGTACCGACAATCCCCCGAAGGCTAGATAGGGCGTTCTTTGGCAAACTGAACCAAAACCTTTTTATTTTAACAGAGACTTTAAGTAAAAGAGCTAAAAATAATCGAGCGAACATTTTTATCGCAGTTAGAACGAAAGATCAGTAAATAAGAACCTGAAAGGGAGTATATTTTACATTAACACCTCATAATGATTCTTTTATTCAGTTCGCTCTTATGACTACTTTTAAAATATAATCTCGAGTAGTTGGTAAACATAAATGTTTTTTCATATGCACTTGGCTGCGTATTAATAGTAATATATTAGTTTTCTTAAGTCAATAAATTTGCAAAAGTTAATAGTTTTCAATCAATTTGCAAAAGCGGAGAGCACAATGAAAGATAAAAAATTAATAGATCTGATGCACTGGGCAAAAAATGATAATTGACTAGAATGGAGTTATGTCGTAGTGACATCAGAATATAACAGTAAGTCACGACCCATCTTATTGAAATAGTAGGTAGGTACGTATGTCACATACCTGTAAATCTATTAGAATAAATTTAAATAAAAATTCTAGAAACAAATAATTTAAATGATGTATGAGAATTTAACGATATCCTCCATCACATTAAATATTTTTATTAGCTTATTAGAAACTATTTAGAACTGCTAAATAACAATTTAACAAGATATATCTTAAAACGCATCCAAACCCGTCACAGAATATAAAAATTACGTATTTTTATACGTACCTATTTTATGATACATAACTGTAAAGTGATACAGATGATAATGTAAAACAAAAGGACTGTTGTAGCTAAAACAATCCTTTTATAAATAATGATAATACCCTTTTTAAGTCCACCTTTAATATTTACCGAATAGGTTCACTGGAATTTGTAAAAGCAGTGGCAATAGAGATAAGAATATATTTTTTGCCGAAACAAAAACTGAATGGCTCGATAGCAACAAGCATCTATAATACCAGACTAGATCTATACTAGAGTTTCTAAACTTGAACACGAGCAATTTACCATATTATAAAGATATATCATGTAACTATCAGCACCTAATGTGAGAAATTAATACTGCACCAAGATATGATGTTATTTACTGAAGAATTTGTATGTTTCTGGATGAATAATCGTTAGTAGTTAGGCAAACTAGTGGTATTTTCGCATGATCCGCCATTCAAATTCTCCACTACAGAACAAAGGTCCGGGACAAAAAATTCTGTTCTTACAGAAAGGTTCGGCTACCTGTCTAAAGACGGGTCGTAAGAAAGGCCACATTGAATTTGGATTTTGCGATGTCGATGACACATCGCCCCCGCAGTCTCTTAAAGATGCGTGTCATAATGACTCACAATCAATTTTAATTCTTATAACTATTTTTATGTATCAAGGAATTTGATTTTTCTGATCGATGATAGCAAATTTTTCTACGTTCCCACCACAAATACAAAAATTTAACACTAGGAACTGGACTGATCCATAATCCATAAACTTATGTATGTCACCAATTACACAGTTGCCTAGGTAGATCTTAGCGTGCTGATTAAGATTGTAAATAAGAAAGGTATAATATTCAAATTATCGTCATTAAATTAATATAAAATATTTTATTACAGTTAACATACTTAGTAATTAAATACTAAAGATTGCTTAAAAGAAATAGATGACCTATGCAATTAAATTGGGCAATATGCTGATAGCTGAACTAAAAACTTACAAAATTGCTGTTATCAGGCTGAGCCTATTAAAGTAATTATTTATAGACTATTTAATTACAAAACTATTGAAGTACAATATTGAGACATTATAGATAGTGAAAGATCAAAACTTGAAATGATGTCGTAACCTAATGATAAGTCATTAACGTGCATTACAATATTAAAACTATGAGAATAATTAAAATAGTCTCGGTATATGAAAAGTTGTATACCCTATCTACCTAATCTATGCAATATACATAAAGTGGAACATTAGGATTACGATAAAGCTGTTATGATAACGCGGCTCCTACTATTCAAACATTCACGACCTGTTTGAGAGTATATTCACCTGGTCACGATGCGTCAGAATCAACTACGCCAGGTTCTAATTAAAAGGTAAACTAACGTTAAAGTTAAATGAAATCCACCTGTTGATATTACACCTGGCCCAAAATACGTTAGGGAAGCGCGTTCCGGTCTTCCCGCAATGTTTGTCCTTGGGCCCAAATATTTAAATCTTGCGTGACCGACCAAAGCGTGATCAACTTAACTTTTTTTATCTATATCTTGTACTCGTCCGAGAACATTCTCTCAAAACTTGCCTTTTTCTTTACTACACTTATCTATGATTATAAAGTTTAAACTAGTCGAACAACTGTCTAGTCCAATATCCGGTTTGCCGTACCTTATTCGCTGGCAGCTAAGAATCCTCTTCTGTTGCACTTAATCTTGCGATGCGTTTATATCCTACAGCGGCTATCATTCAATAAATTCAATTCGATCACAAAACACTTTACACAAAACACCAAAACTTTAGTTGTACAACTGTAATAAATAAAAATCTACTAAATTCTGTACTATAACTACAAATAGTCATTATAAATATTTTATGTTTATTTATGTTAAATTCGGAGGGTCTTGTAATTTATAATTTTCACTTATGTCATGTTTTGTTTCGATGATAAATATTTACGTTAAATTTGGACTACATCGAGTATCAGAGAACATGAGCGACCGTTCGTCGACGACTGGTTAGTAGTAGCATACCTACGTTAACCTAGCGCGGAGCGCGCCTGCAACGTTGGTGGGAGGAGGGATGCGCGATGGACATACACAAACACGCGAGGGCAACAGAGACGGAATTACACGTCATCACCGATACTTGAGTTACTTTTATAAACCTGCTAATGGAAACTGTCCTCAGAAACAATGAATTTGCCCACTAACTTAGGTGTTTGCATTTTCACAGCGTAATACTGGTTTTACCTGTACGCGACCGCGTGCCTATAAGGCAATTTGAATTCCTACCGAGTGAAAAAGACGGAGGTTTCTGTCAAAGGCTCTAGGCACATGTACTTATACTTAAGAGATACGCACTTCGAAAAGAAAACGTTAATTTTAATTTAAATACTGGACATGTTAACGGTCGCAGCGGTCATTCGACCCAAACAAGATTTTCTACAACCTGTCTACTTATTTAAATGTATGGCATTTTAAATTTGCAATACAACTATAAAGCTTCATTGGAAAACTTTCTAATGTGAATGTAATAGAGGGAAATTATAATTAAACCATGATAATAGAAGACTCAAATAGGCCCTATAGATACAATAATTGTGTTTCATGAGCAAACGGGCCGCTTATTATTTGCTTAAGAGTTACTAGTATTAATGAATCAGAACCGGGGAACGCGTTTACTCTTTTATTTGGCTTTCTTATTCTCGATGGACGAAGAAAAGCCTCACTTTTACCAATTAGCTAGGTAGTGCGCGCTCGGGCGCCGACAACTGCGTCATTGTTTCCCAAAATAAGTGAAAATTTCGTTCACTCTATTGACACACTTCCCATTTTTGCATTCCGGAACTGAAATCAGTGTGTTAAAATCTAGGGTCTCAAAGAAAATGTACGATTGTGTGTTTAGTCACAGTAATTAAAGGTATTGATAAGGTTAACGAGTTTAGGTATGACGCAGAAACTCAAGTTCAAATTAGTAATCAACCTATAAATCCAATGCAGGCAGCATTTATCTCACTCTCTCAGAATGTAGTTCTCCTATATATTTCTATTAGCTTCGATTCCAATGACATGCATCACATCAGAGTGAAAAGGCATTTACTATGTTAGTTCGTCCAACATCTTAAATATTGATCAATGTCAAGCATTAACGTATTCTAGGAAAAAAGTACAAATATATAAAAATACACTACAATTACAGTACATGTATAATATTGCCGGACAATCTGCGTTTATTTATGTCTAAAAACAGAATAAAACAAAATGAAAAGATTTCAACTTCATGATTAATTATTTACTTGCTTACTGCTACTTATAAACAAACCTATTTCTTAAAGTATATTACAATTTCCTAGTGCTTAAATATAGCTTTTGAAAAAAATCTTCTTCCAAAATGCATTGTTACCACTAGGAACAGACCCTTGTGGATTAGTATAACCCTTCAAGAATTCCAAATTTATAGCATAATACTGAACTTAATTAAATCTTTGTAAATATCCGGTGTCAGTGCGTATTCATCTGTTGAATGTATCTTTTAAAAAATTCTGTCATAAATCTATTGAAGAATCATTTAAAATATAAAATAAAAATTTTAGTCCTAATTAAATGTTTCTATTGTAGCCTTCAGGTACACTTTTAACGAGGTGTGATACAAGGAAGTATAGAGGCAAGCTTGAGAGCACTCTATAGCTCGGGTTCTAAGGATGCCTGGAAGTAGGCCGCATACGGAAAGTTGAAAAATTGTTCTTCGTTAAAGTCTTTTTGTATACGGAGAAAGATTCTCTAGTAACTGTATAAATAATAAACAAACAATGTTGAACCTGAAATCACATATTATAAATGCAAAAGTTTTTGAGAATGCATGGATGTTTATTACATCCCTAACAATACTTAGATTACTTTTTATCAATATATCTCGCGGGCGAAACCGCGAGCGTTCAATAGTGTCCCATAATAGTGATATTTGAAAAAAAGACACATTATTAACAAATGCAATGTCATCTTAATTAAATAAATCTTAAAAATACGTATCATTACCTGTTGATGGGTAAATTCATGGAAATTTAAATTAAGATTTACAAAATGAGACAGCATGATTATTTCACATAAAGATTTCAAACAAAGTTTATAATTGAAATACAAGCATTTAAATATAAAAAGAAATCTAAAAGATTGAACAGACGTACTTGTGTCCCTAGCCATAGCTTAAATATTTCTTAAATTCGTTCATATAAAATTAACAAATGACCTAAATTTAAGCTCATAATTAATTTTAACTAAATGGCTTAATTATTCTTATTCTCAGTAGTCTTGTAATCTCGAGAAGTACTTGTATATAAGTGTCGACGATGGGACGAAGAACCGAGGTCCCACAGAGCACTGTAGCGTTGAAGGACCCTCTCCAGCTGAAATTTTAAGTGCTGGAAATAGGCCGCACAAACGGTCCGTACCTACGATTTATCGGAATTGATTTTTTCGCGTTCCAGACTTTGAATCGGAATCAACAGAGTTTGTAGTCTATGAATCTTTAAAGCGAGCGATAGAACTGTTCTGACTATTAATATTGTGCTATTTTTATTCATAATGTAGCTTTTGCTCATCATGAAAAATATAGCATACAATCTTTAAATTTAAAAAACCTAAACACTCACCTAGAAGTTAAGTTATTCGCAAGATAACCTACTGATTTGTAAGTGGTACTATAATTACAGATATCACTCGGTGACAATTAATAAGCGTAAAGTAGGAAAAGTTGCAGTCTATACTTAGTGTTCTCTACATAGTAAGGATTTTCGAAAGTTGCCTAAAATGCTAAAATGGATAATAAAGGATGCACATATCACTCATGGACAAAGACATGACATTTGTATCGTTATAAATATGGATTTCGTCCTTGTTAACTGTAAAAGAGTACGCATTTTATATTAAGAAGCCACTGACCAAATCTTACCATGATAATTTTAATGTATTATACGATATTTTATTTGACAGCCTGTTCCGAACTATAATTGTATTAAGTTCCATTCCCTCATTTATAATTTTTGTCTATCTCTCTCTCTCTCACTCGACGGAATGAATTCTAATTGAAAGTAATTTATTTTTCCCGGAATTATTAAAACAAAAGACTGCTATCATAAAATCTTCTTTAAAGCATGGTACCAGCTCATGCTTTTGTATGGGTTAACGCACGGGTTTAATGCGTTGACATTTTTCTAGACAGCCAGTGAAAGTAATGTTCTTCATTACGTAGCAGAAATAAACTAGCTGGCTGGACAAAAACTGGTACTGTGATTTACACGCCCATTAAACAACTTTCAAGATTACGTGAAAATTTTATCAAATCTTTCTGTAAATTAAATTTGCATTTTTTATACTTTTTACGTGGATTATACTTGTCATGTGAAATTTATAACATTTATTTTTAGTTTCTTTCTGCCGCGTTTTGTAAATAAAATAAATAAATGTCTTTGGACACCTTACAAATGGCCACGTAACCCACACTAAGCATTAGCTTGTACTATGGTGGTTAGACAACTGATAAACATACATATAATTTATTTTTAAATTGATATTCTTTTTACCCAGACTCACCGAACAAACAGAAAAGTTTATCCTGGGCAGGAATCGAACCCATGACCTTTCGGCGAAGCAGTCAAGTTCACTAAACACTAGATCTGTTGACCTGTTGGTCAGTCAAATAATGATCGACAAATAAATATACATCTTAATCGTTAATAATAATCAACTGACTTTTTCGGGCGAGTATATCCACGCTTTTATCCCCTATTTCAAATCCTTCAAGCCTCTTTTGGTTATAAAACACAGCTTATGTTCCTTCTCAAATAAAATCAAAAATCAGTTCAATAATTTAGGGTTAAAGTACCTATAGCAGACAAACAAAGTTTCTCGCATTAATAATATTAGTAAAGAATATTGTAATTGAATACGAGATATTTTTAGGTAATTCATTTTCAGTAGATTTTTAAAAAGTATTAAAATAAGGGCGTTTTCTTTGAACCTTTTTCCGTTTGATGAAACAATATACATAAATTTTAGAAATTTTAAAATACAAATCACATTCGAATCCATTCAACAATACTTCTAAGCCTGATATCCAGAGACCAATGTCGTGATGTATTATTTCCTTATCTTGACACCTTAAACTAAAGCTGGGAAACAAAGGAAAGTGGCTATAAGTGACAGATGTGGCGGCGTGTCTCGAA
>DWOZ01000301.1:0-10434 GCA_018251395.1 Choranthus vitellius
ATTAAACCGGAGTTTGAGAAGGCTGCTGCTCGCATCAAGGCAGAGAAGGTGAGCCTCTGTTTCTATACGTAACCAGGGATGTTATGGATACGAAATTTCGGATCTGGATACGGATATGGATATACCCAGTCTATATGGATATGGATGGATACCTATCAGTTTCGGATACGGTTACTGATATTTAATTATTGCGGATTATCTGTTAGTTTCGGGTACTTTCGGTGACGATGTACTTACGTGTACGTGTACTTAGAATTGACTTCGTTATGAATGAGGTTTTGTTATGACTAGAAGTAACAAACAAACTAAAATTAAACTATGCATGACGCAAACTACGTACCATGTTTTGTATGGACTCTGCCGTTACCTGAATTTATCTGAAACTTTGTTACGGTTAAAGAGACGGGCATACTTTGTTTCGGAGATGCAATACTTTCGATTAAGGGACTCCATAACATCCCTATACGTAACATTACACCTTAGTGACGTCACACTATTAGGTTATTCGTAACCTTTACGTAAACTCAGTCGATTTGAGATTTGAAATTACAGCACGTGACTAAAAAGGTCGCGTTTAGAACATGATATAGCGCGAGATGGTCTCTGCCTCTGATATTTCAAAACGCCAAGTTGAGAAAGATTTCATTCCGTACAGAAAAAATAGTTATGGGATTCGATCCCACGACCATCGGTTTAGTGACTAGGTTACTAACCACTAGACCTGTGATTCGCAAAGAGGCCCAACAGTCGAAGGATTAAATTGCTATTTACAAGTATATAATCATATATTTACACATTTTAACGAATCTAGGGAATCTGTTAGAAATGAGCAGGAGGGGTTCACTGAAATGTTAGTGGTATTGACCAAATGGTGCACCTCTGTACTAGACCCGCAGGCCAATCAAGTGCGAGGTGTTTTATAAGACAACTTTTTTTAATCTTTGACATGTAATAAATTTCTGCTTGACCACGATTCCGCATGGCGGTAAGAGGCGATGTGGTTTTTGATGGTAAAGCACACTAATGTTAAACCTTTTCACTTTTGGCTTACAGACATTTATAAAATGACTAGCGCTTTCAAGCCTTTTTTGGCAAATAAAAAGTAGCATATGTGTTGCTCAAGTTCTATTATTCATCTATAACAAGTTGCATCGAAATCGATTATCGGTTTAGACGTGAAATGTTAACAGACATAGTTCCTTTGGCATTTTTAATGTTAGTAAGGATTTGCATTTTTACTTGCGATAAATGTTGTTGTAATTGTATTAAGCACAAGACCTATAGAACAATTAAGAACTCCTGGCATTGTTGTAAATTGTGTGTCCTAGAATGCTTGCTTGGGGCGTCCCCATGCTGGTTCTGTATCTGGATGTAATAAAAATGTCTATATAAGTATACATACACGTATTTGTATATAAATATGCATATTTATTAGTTGCATGACCACCATAGTACAAGCAAAGTAATTATTTTGGGATCAGATGATCTTTATATTTTTTTATTTTTAAATATAACATTCTCCGTACAGGCGGAGGGCTTCGTGTCGTTCATCCACAGCCAGATGGGCAGTCAGAGGGTGCCGAAGAAGGTTCAGAAGACCAACCAGGACGCAGGCTTTGGTGCCAGTGTGTTGCTCTCCTCGGACGACAACTTTGAACAAATTATAGCCTCATCCAAACCTACCTTTGTTATGTTCTATGCCACTTGTAAGTATTTTATAACATTAAAATGTCTGTACATTATATCTCTATATATTAAGTATCTTTCTAAAACACGCAGCGTTAAATGGTTCATATTCAAATAGCTTTAAAACCTTACTAGATAGTATGGTGTGTCAAATGACGAACCAGAAATCAGCAAGAAGCACGAGCCCGCGCTTTTCTGACAGCTGTCATAGCATAAGTGTCATGCCATAAGTTGTGTATTTAAACAACCCAATGGCTTCGATAGTCCCGTGCCTTAGTCTAGGAGGAACTTAGCACACACTTTGATGGAAATAGAGTAATTCCTAAAGCAAATATAGAGTGGTTACAGAAATTAAATTAGTTTGCAGCTTGGAAAGGCATCACATAAACGAAAGCCCTTCAATCTTTTGGTGCATCTCTGGGATTCATTGTGCTAAAGGTTATTGAAGGGTTATGCCACCTACATACCCTAAGGACTATTTAATCAACACCGAACATGTCTTAGCAGGCTTGTCAAATGTCATCCTTGAACAGCGGCTACTGTTGCAAGTAGGTTTGCCATATTTGGTAAATTGTGCTGCAGAAACTTCCCAGCATTTTACATGTAACAACATCTTCGATAAGATATCCAAGACATTTGGACCCGGGATACGTATTTATAAAAAATCTGGGCAGAAATGCAAGTAATATGTGTTAAGCGAGCGAGGTGCATAGAGATTTATTGTGACTATTTATATTATTGCTCATATTTTAATCCAGCGTTTGCGTATGTAAGAATAAGATTCCCCTTAATTCCTCAATGGACAAAATATCAATGGCAAGTCTCCCAATGCTAATACAGAAATTAGAGAAGAATTTAGTACACTTGACAACTGGCCTACCACCCCCGCAGAGAAAAAGTTTGACATTTTTAGCCTGGAACATGCGGGGTGGGGAAAATAGGTAGCATATTGGCAAGCTGACGAGAGAGAACTCAAAAAGCTGGAGAAAATCCTCCTAAACCACATATCAATCAGGTATCCGAAGATGGATCGAATGATGTAGGATAAATAACATAGAATCTGAATTAATATTTCCTTATTTTTACACTATATGATCAATTGATCTCTAAATCTTATATTTTACTCCATAACAAAATGCATGATATTAATGTTTGCAATTTTTATATCATTTATGTTAATTTTATAATGAAGTAGTGACTTTTTTTTCAATTGAAATTTAAATGAGAAATCATATATAGTGAACACATTTTTCTTTTTTGTTTCCAGTATCTTCATTATTTGAAGACTTCAAATTATTCTGTATCTTTTTCTTTAAAACATTAAATGTTTTAGAGTTATCTCATAGCATTTGCTTATCATTTCACCAGCAGATTTAAACCCAGACTGCTTCTTCACTATTACACGCTATGTCTTATTCAACACATACTACATACATGTTTTGTTGCAATGCAAAATTTCATATTATATCCATATAGTGTATATATTATACTAGCTTGCTCGCGACCTTACCAGCGTGGAACAGCTTTCACGCCCTCCTTCACCCTGTCACAAGACACCTTCACATCTGAGAATTCCTCATTGAATTGTTAAATGTACTCAGCAATGTTATTGATTGTGACCTGTTTTCTTTACATTATTCGATCAGACCCCCAGCATTGGGATAATTAATGATATCTCATCACCATAATCATCTCTCATTAACATAACATTTCGCAGTGATGATGATAATGATGAAGGAATGATCCACAGGGTGCGGGCACTGTGTGACAGCGAAGCCAGCGTTCAGTCGTCTTGCTACGGCGGTGAAGACTGACAATATTCCTGTCACTGTGACAGCTCTGGAAGCATCGGAGAACCAAAAGGCAGCGGACCTGGCTGGTATACAAACCCTGCCTACCTTCAAGATGTTCGCAAATGTAAGTGTAAATAATCCTCCCCGACAGTAATCTACTAGAGGACAAAGTGAAAATGTTAAAAAATAATATTGTAAACGCAAGTTTGTGAGGATGGATGGATCGATGTTTGTTCCTCCTTCAAGCAAAAAGCACCAAACCGATCTGGATGAAATTTGGCGCAGAGATGAAATATAGTCTACGATAACACATAAGAGTTATTTTTATCCATATATCTACCACGTGGGTGAAGCCGTGGACGGTAACAAACTTTTAAAACTTTATTTATTAGCTCCACTTGTGATTAAGTAAAAAGATTTTATAAATGGTATGTTTGTTTTGACGTGTTTTTGAACTGTTTTTATTATTTTTTTTTACTTTTATTTATATCAATAGTTTAACTGAAAAAAACAAACGTGACCTCATGTTTTAAGGATTAGTGTCATAATTACGGAGTTCCTCAACGATGAACAGAATCCATACATCAGGTTTTTAATGTGCTCTGTTGCACACAGGTCTCAATTGAATAGGATAGTCACAATATATGTTTCATTGATATATTTTTTTACAACCTCAACTAATTGACATTACAGGGCAAGCTATTGGCTGATTACGATGGTGACCGGAGTACAGAAGATATGCTCGCGTTCTGCAAATCGAAGGCGGCGAAAGACGAATTGTAAAATGTAAAATTTGTAATGTAAAATATAGACTTGTGGTACAATACGGTTGACTCGGACCTTTTACAGGTTATACGATTGTTTGTCCTGTTAGATATGTCTTATAGGAAATTCAGTCGCATCATCATATCATATAATACATACATATATACATAATTATAATAAATCTGTACCTATATGTATGCTTTTGTGCGCTAATCCAATAACGCTAACACGGCTGATTCAAATTGAATCCAAAATGACTTACCGATTGTGGTAAGTTGAATTATCATTTAGTGTATGACTTATTTAAATCTGTTATAATAATTATATACCGAAGCGAGCGAGAATAGTTGTTGCCTTTAAGAACTTAAGAGATATATACATATTATATCTTATGTTTTATCAACATTTATTGACTTGTAATATGGAAAAGTACGAAAATTGTGCGAAACGCTTGTGTACTTTGAAAAACAAATGGGATGACGTCACTGCAACGTATTTCGAAAACTTTAGTCCCTTATCCAAACTGCGATATATTTTTACTTAAATTTATTTACATGGGTATAAATGTACTTCCAGCTTTAGTTAATCGAAGGCTTAGGCTAACTTACCTTACTCAAAAGTACCCCTGAGGTGGTTTATCCCCATAATATTACTACAAGGAATCACAAATATTGTTTAAAAATGCAGGAATTGTTATATTTAATTAAATGCCATTGTAACATGATTTCAAGGGTATTTTACACAATTTAAATTTTATTTAGCAACTGTTTTTACATCGAAACAGTAGTATTTTAATGCATTTACTTAATATAATATATTATATAGCATTTACTTAAAATAATATATTATCCTTGAATCAGATACTACTTAAAATCATATAATACAATTATATTTTTATCATTCCTATCTGAACATTTCGTAAATTATTTTTATGCTTAAAATTATGTCAACGCTTTTATATTTTATCGTAATACATATATCAATTTTTATTCATATCACCATTCATCACAATATCACATAATAAAAAATAAATTAATAACTGAATAGTTGTAAATGTCAGTGATATTTCATTACATTTATTTTTAATTTTGCTCAGAATTAAAACTTTGTTATTAGTATTATATTACACATAATTATTTTTTTAATAACTGCAACTTTACATATTTGACGAATTTAAAACAAAACTAATAACTGGTTTATAATGATAACGTAAATTAAAAGTTGTAATTTAAACATTTAAGATTTTAAGAAGTTATTCGTGCAATGAGAACCATAAAACTTTGTAAAGATACCTGACAAAAATTAATAAGATATTGTTCTAGCGTTTTTAAATATCTGAAGAGGCGGGGACTAAAAGTAAAGAAAAAGCTGTATAATGATAAATATGATTTTAAACCTAGATAAATTGTTGTTATGTGCAGTAATTTATGATGTGCATTTTGGTATCCTTTCGGAATGACTTATGCATTGCACATTGATTTTAATCGATACTTAAAAAATAATAGTTATGTGGACAATATTTGTGAGACAAGGAAATATCGTTTACTTTACTTTACTAAATTACGTAACTAGGTGTGACAATTGGTAGGATCATCGTTTAATAATGAAAATGTTTAATTTTAGAATCTTTTTTGTAATGTTATATTGTTACAGTTGGATTAAAAAAAGAAAGGACATAATATATTATATGTGTCAATAAAAAAGTAATATTAAAATACTGTTGTACATATATATATCCATTTAGAAATCCTCATATTGACAATAAATTGTAATGGAATCTTGTAATAGTCAACCTTAGGGTTAGTTGTTTTATGGTTATTCATTATTGTCTGTTTATTCTTGTTAGGGCCATGTTAACATGTAGATGAATTTGTAATCTGTGAATTGACATGAGACTGCTTCTTGTGTATGCAATTTATATTTATAACATTTAAAATTCTTACGATAAATATCAAGAAAGTCCCAACAAACTTTTCTTATTTCTAAAAACTTTTTTACGGGTTACTCACGATTATTATTACTTATACCGATATTTCGACCCAATTGCATGGGTTATGGTCACGGCACTGCAACTTTTCTATGCTAATAATGATTTGTGCATTTTTTATTGTGTCTATTTTTAAAGAACTATTCTTTTTTTAAACAATCACAATTCCGTATGTTGTTGTTTGAAGTTGTGACAATAACAACTTTATTTTAGGAAATTTATAAATCTATGAATGAAATATAAGAAATATTATTCAATTTAATTGCTGTCTTTTAATTTACAAAGTATATTTAATTCCAAATATGTTATGTAAATATTACGTATTACATTTTTTTTATTAAGTAACTCTTGTAAAAAAAATCTGCTAATTTCGGAAACTTTTGTAACAATTTCAGGTCACTAATTATGATTTAATTTAGGCTTATAATATACATAATACTATATTAATATTAAAAGTTTTAGATTATCAATATTTTAAAAATCTACTTCTGCTACTAATGTTTTACATAATTGAATAAATATTAACAATACTGAAAAACTTTTTTTATTTCTCTATGTAGCGTTTGTAGCCCAGCGGTTCTACATCCATATGTTTTAGCAAGCAACACTTTAGTGGGTTGTTACTTGTTACTAGGTAGAAGTTGAGATATAAAATAATGTTTTTGTTTTTTTATTACTTTATTTTTTCTATCTGCATGCAGTTAATTATTCGCACAAGTAAAAGAATAACGCACTAAGTTCAAGAATCTTTGCAAAGGGTTTGCTTCGCCTCCGTTCGTGAAACTGTTAAAAATACATTAGGTAAGTAATTGAGTTATTAAAACAACTACTGATACCCGTAGTCACGCGTGAACGATTTCATAACGAATTGAAAATAGCACTAATGCGACTGAATCGTGGTGGACGGCATGTCGAACGATGAATGGTGATATTTATGAACCTATACAAATACATTTTCGGAAAAATAATGTACTGTACAAGATATGTAGAGTCCTCTAACTATCATCATTCTTATCTTATGCGAAGTTTATACTTATTTAATTCATTGTTTTTATTTAGCGTTATTACATCGTCCACATTTCTTAACTTTTTAATTCGAGTCCCTTTCATAATTTTATATTTGCGAATGGTAACACTAGCTTAACTTAACTTATAATATGTGTCCAAACCATTTTAAATATTACGTATATTTGAGTTAGTTAAGAAAAATGGGAAACATGTATTTGATATTGTGTGTTTGCCACAAAAGTAATATTTATTTAATTTATTAATTGATAGACAGTTTCTTGATATCGCTGAGTTCCGCTGTAAAGCCGCCATTTTGTCCCATAACTTGAATATGGAATAGCGTTGCTTGGCAACCAGTTATTCGTCCGGTCCAGTTCAGTCAGTTGACTAGGAGGCGTTACGGTAGCAAGTTCTCAAGTCCGTGAGATCGTCTTCTCTGATAGTGAAATAATTTAACACTATCCCGTAAACCCATTGTGCGTGTTATAAAAGACTTGTGTTTTGAGAATCTAAAATGTCGACGGAAGTAACAAATAATATTCCTGAGAACACAGAGAAAGAAAAAGAACTAAAAGACGACGCTCCTGTAGACAACGGCCAAACTAAAGAAGAAACGCCGGCTTCTGGAGAAAAGACTGAGGAGAAGCCCCCTGTTGAAGAGAAAAAGTCTGAACCGGCCCCGCCAAAATTGACTGTACACAAAGCTAATTTTGAGAAAGATGTTGTCTACTTGTACCAATTCTCAAGAACTCCCTTGTTGCCATCAACTTCACCGTACTGCCTGAAAGTGGAGACATGGCTTCGTTTGGCGGGGATTAAGTACGAGGTAAGTGAACCCTTTTTATTTCAATATTTTTGAACTCCAGTTAAATCCTATGTGGCAACGTTTCCTATCTCCTGCTTGCGTATTGATCGTTCGTTCCATGTTTGAATCTGTGATTCTGTGCAGTAGAAAGTTTAGATTTCTTTGTAAAGCTGCGCGTTGATCACATTTAGCTTATTTAAACTATTTGATATTTCAAATCTAATGTTAGTTTAATTCATGATTTCATCGAATTCCTTTTTTTTTACATTATTTTAGTTGAACGCGCACCCGCGAATTGGCACTGCATATTGCGATACTTCAATGCGTTTTTCGCGCTACGTTACCTTGGTATCCGGTTTTTTAAAAAAAAAACTATGTAAAATTACTTGTACCTAGTTTCATTAATTTTACAAAAACAATATTAATAATAATATTAATATTGCACAACTGCTTAGCTGTTCAAGCTACCCATAAATGTTCCCTTGTTCACTTTGGAGCGCTGCAATAAATTTCGGTTTTTAACTTGATAATTTCGGTTACGTACAATGTTGTATGTATGTAAATCTCCAAACAAATTAATTTTATTTAATTAAATTATTGTTCTACTTTTGAACTTGTCGTGTAACTTGTTTAATTTGATCTACTTAAGTGAAAGCCACACGGTTTTTTTGGGCGTTAGCTCGGTTAATTAGTGTATTTTATAACGTCCTTAATGACACACAATTTTTCTAGATCAATTTCTGTTGTAATCCCGCTTTCCAGCATCCTTATATATCTTAGAATTATCTGCCTATAGCACATTATAAAATAAATAAATCCAAATATTGTCTAAACCAAAAACATTTTTTTTAAGAAGAAATGAATTTCATTTCATAATTTCAATGAAATTAGTTGTAATTGAATATTTTATTATGTTAACTGTATATAATTGGCTATAACAAAAAATTGTAAAGTAAGCTTTCAGAGATGTTTAGTTACGGAACAAAGACAAACTGGCATAAATCATAATTATCTATATTTGTTTACCAGTCATATATTCTGTTTTTGTGGCTGTAGCCATATTTGCGCGAACATATTATTTTTGAACAAAGGCGCATACTTTCGACAGCTTCTACACCAGATGGCGTCGTCGTCAACCCTTTACTTGCGACTGCCGTGATATTACGTCCAACCAAGATCAGTTTACAAAACATTAACATATTATTCCGTCGAAACTTAAACCTTCAAATAAATCTTCACGCAATACAAGCATGCAGTAGATATAAAACACAGAATCCTGTAATAAACTGTTCAATAATTTCTTGGCATAAAAAGTATGCATATAAATATTAACAGACAACAATGGAACAATATTCACATATTTGACAACAAATGTTCAGAATCAGGCAAAAGAAAATCTTCAAGTTTTCCCGCTGTTTCCAAGTAATTATGATTTTTTGGTAATCGTTGTCATTTTGCATGCACATGCATACCGCTTCCTTTGTTTCTTTTTCTTCCCTGCGTATGCGGGTCTATTACTTCCTACTGGACAGGCAATGTGTTAATAAAATCTCAATCTGGTGTTAGTAATGTCCTTGGGAGGCAGTGATCACTTACCATCTGGTAACCCGTCTGCTTGTCTGCCTGCTTATCACAAAAAAAGTAACAGTAGCTCCCAATATTCTGACAATGTCCATATAGCCAATTTCAAATATAATATTTGAACTAAATCTTATTTTACCTTAAGGGTTATTAGCAAACTATTTATAATTTACTCCAGCTTTTGGTTACCTGGGTGGGTCTGCATATTGTGGGATGCTATTTCTGTCATTAGTATTTCAGCGAGTGGTTGTGGTGAATTTGTGTCCTTTGTATACAGCAAATTATATAGATATTTATTAGGATACTGTATTGTCTGATAGGAGCCCTTTAAGCCTGGCATCTTGAGATGGCCCTAATTGGTCAAACAAGCGAAGCCTTCGGTAGGCCCTTAAGTCCTCCAGCAATCCGCACTGGTGCAATGTGGTTGAGTATTCTTTAGGCTTCATCCCTTACGAGGAAACTCTTGTGTTATTTATTGGTTGCAGCTAGCTAGCCATTACGCCTTTTTATTTAGATTGATGGGGTTGAACTATAGAAATACCTAGAAAGATAGATTTTTTTTTATATATATATGTTATAAGCAGGCAAACGAGCAGACGGGCCACCTGATGGTAAGTGATCATCGCCGCCCATGGACGTTAATAACACCAGTCTGAGGTTGTTACTAACGCATTGCATGCCAAAAAGGAAGAAATAGATCTGCGTATACAGGGAAGAGAAAGAAACTAGGGAAGTGGGATGTTGCTGAAGCAACTAGGACCAATAACAACAGCAACTGACCCCAGATACACCAACAACCATACCACTTC
>DWOZ01000302.1:0-10433 GCA_018251395.1 Choranthus vitellius
CAGGAACTGCAATTAACTACACATGATGATTAAAGAAATACGTATATAAATTATTTGCGATTTCAGGTAGCATGCTCACTATCGGCCGATCAAACTACTTACGGTTTAACCATCCGGAGGAAGCAAAGCTGATGAAATCGGTACTACCTTCAGGGCACGTATCCATGGCGCCTATACAGTTCCAGCCGAACGAGCAATGCGTGCCTCCTGGTGAGCATACACTTACATCACTTCTATATGACTAATGAGAAAACAGTTTATAGTTGGGTACATCCGGTTAAAACTTGAAAGAATATATTTCGTTAATGTGAATGTAGTTACAGAAACACATTCCAAGCAGGTCAGATTGTACTAAATAAGTTTTATTGCTTTTAGTGACTGAATTTCTGCATTAAGTGGTTTGCGTTATAACCTGGTTACGACCCATCCTTATTGCTTTTTAATTACAGTAACAGAGAAGAAAGGCCCTTAAAAACTTTTTTTGATAAAATTTAAGCTATATCTTTTATTATAATAATGCTCAGTTTTACCTCAGAGACTTCTTTAAGAATGTTTATTAGTAAAGGAAGACCGCCGTTTAAGATACATATTTCAATTGCAGGTTACGTCAACCACCATTCGGAACCAAACAACCAATGTTACCAAAACGCCAACATACAGAAAATATACAAAGAGAACGCATTAACGCAACTAGACCAAGAACTAGACATGACCCTCAAAGAAATGTCCAAGAAAAAACCTCCAACAGTCCCGAGGAAACCTTACAAAGATCTAGACCAGTCAGATTCAAATTCTGATGCGGAATCAAGACCCAAGATGGGCAGCATAATGGCCAAAGTTTCCAAATTCGAATATTACGCAAAACAGCAAAAATGCGTTGGTAGGTCCCAGTTCTACACGTCCAACGAGATCGAAATATCCCCCAAAGTATTCAGTTCAAATTCACTTACAGTCAATACGCCGGCAAAAGACGTCCTCGGAGGACGAAATATCCCAAACTACATGAGCAAAGTAAAACAGGACCAGAAAATAATTGTCCTGAATGAAAACAATGTGATTGATCCAAAAAATTGTTCTTACGCTAATGTCGCAATTCGGAATAAGACTAAAATCGATGATATTGTCAGAAATTTTGACGAAAACACGAGAAATGAGTACAAGTTACCGAAAAAGGTCAATAACGATCAACAGACGAGCAGACCTGATAATAATATTTACGGGAAAATAAACGTTGACAGGCGGCAGGACTGTGAGAAAAACAATATAGAAGCTTGCAAGAACAATTTAGAGATTTGCAAGAACAATATTGAGAGGAGTAGTGAACTTAGGAATGAGGATCCGAATGTGGACCCTAATTTATGTAATAATAAGGGTGAATATGGTAGAATCTGTGATAATAGAAACGTTACAAAGACATTGTGTCTACCATCACCAGCGTATGACAGGAACCCTCAGTATTCACCGGTGTACGCGAATTGTCATTACGAAAGAAGTTTTGATGCTGAGAGTAAAAGAGTAAAGGTATGTTTCTTTATTTTTAACTGTGACGATAGCGAATCTGCCATTTAAAATTTGTTAATTCGAAATTGTAGAATACTGAAAGATTTCATTACTGCGACTTCGCGGTTACTGCGTTCCGTTTATGACTGGTCTATATTTCCTTAACGTAATAGAGACACTTAAATTTTTCATAGTAAGTTTAAACAGTAAATAAAAATAAAGTAAAAAATTAAGCGGAGTCGGATTCGGAGTAAGTAGAATAAGTTTTATGTGAATTGATTAATAGTTTGACAGCATTTGTGCAAGTGATTCAATTTATTTGTTATGTATAAAACAACATAAACAAGTTACGGGAGGCTGGCGCAGCTAATTAAACGATGCTATGACTTAAATAGTAACTTTTATTACTGAACTATTACATTTTAATTTAATCTTACTAAAAACTAGGGTGACACCGGCCAATGTTAAGTCGATGAGTAGGTTATAACAATCAATAAAACAATAAGCGATAAAATGAGATAGACATATACTCGTATTTAATGCAACGCCTGATATAAATGATTAGCAATGTTTCGGGTAGAAGAATTACCGAATTCATGAGGGTACCTGTTTCATAATATGCACGTTTTGTTATTTTACTTATCGCTACGATATTCGTCTTCTTCACCAACGAAGACCGTTACTTACCATAAGGTTAAGTTAACATTTATAAATACCTCTGCCTCATACGAATATGTACGTCCATGCCTTTCTGTTTACTTTATGTCTCTTTCTCCTCTCCTCTCCTTTCTTCATTTTACTAATTCCTTACATTGTACATTACCTTACTAATTCCTTACTTAATAATTAGTTAATAGTGTCATGTAAATTTTGTAAAGTACTCGCTCATCTTATGGATTTCATGCCCTAATATATCATATTAGAAAGATCAATTTAATTTATAATTCACCTTTTCTTCCAATGTTCTAATACGTTGGTCGTATACAAGAAAATAATTACTATGAATCTGCTCATGAACTTGAAAACGGAGTTAGTAAATATTAAACAGCTATGCCATCTACACAAATATGAGAGTGTGTGTGTGTATTTACACGAATAAAATGAAAGACTAGGTAAAATAAAAGGTTAGGTACAGACGTATATATCTTACACCTGATGGAGCGATAAAACTTTATCTGGCAATTTAAAAGTCGTTTGATTTTGATCTGTATCGTAAAATTACACTGTTCATTAATGATGTTTTTCACGTGAACGAAGTGAAGCAGTATTTATTATTATACCTAGATGTGTTTGTTTTTGGTCCATTAATGACCCCTAGATCGAGGGGTGGCGTATAATGTATAAGCAAATGCTACAAATGTGTCTCCGTTTAGAAATGCAATCAGAATGAAACCCAAAAGATATTTTACGAACTGAAATCTAAAATTCAATACACACAAAAATATTACGAAAAATATGTTATAAGTTATAATTTTACCATGATATAATACAGAACATCTACGAATAAAAACAAAACAAATAGTCGACTAAGGTATATAAACATACATACATATGTAAATTGAAATCAAGGAAACAATAGGAAACCATATCGCTATCTTAAGATAACGATTTACGTAGATAGTAAACTGCGGAACAATGCGACAGAAAATGTCATAGCCCGTGATTGTGATTTTAGTACTAATTCAGATAAACGCGGAGAATTTAATAAAAACAAAAAATAAATGTTTTTATAATATAAAAATATATATCAGTGTGGTTGATTATAAAAAAGATGGTTTTAAAACTGGTTTTACTATACTGTTGAATACAGTGTTGTGTTTGAACATTGTAAAACTTTAAAAATTGAAAATAGTACAGTTAACAAGTGGTTAACTTGTGGTTTCTTTATAAAGTTACCGCGGGGAAATGTTAATGTTATCGGTTTAATTATATATTTCGTGATAAGAGGTTGTATCAATATAATGAACATTTAAATAAAATTGCATCTAACTTTGACAGTTGGACACGCGATCCAATACCCAATGCCAAAAATATCGATTACACCTTTCGATTTTGGTGGAGTTCGATTGTCTTGTGGTTTTAGTCACCGGTTGTGTTTTAAAGTGTACAGTGATTTGTGGTTGTACGATAATGTGAATTTATATTTTAAGCTTCAAAAATTATAGTGATAAATGTGAAATGTTTCTTTTTATATATGAAAAAAATACATGTTATAGTCGGTACATGAACAGTAAAATAATAAAGATAAAGTGATAACATTTCAAAATATACTTCTGAATATGATAAATTCTTAAATTAGTGCGGTAATTAAAGCTCTGAAAACCTACTATTTTAGTAAAAATGTCTACTAGACATGGTCACACATCAGCAAAAAAAGTCCCTTCTCACAAACGACTAATAAAACTTTTTGTGAGAAACCTCAAGAAAAATACTGCAGCATTGAAAGAACTAAAATGTTCAATCGATACAAAACCCGACCAAAACGACAAAAACGATCGAATCATCGAAATAGCGAACGAAGTCAACGAAAAACTCGAAATAGTCCATAAACTCCGTAGCGATATTAAGATATACAAAACCATAAATACTATCTTAACCAACCATTACATCAAACAGACCAGAGACCATGAAAATACCATAGATAGCAAAGTAATCAAACTTGAAAAACAAATTAAATCATCGTACGATGATTTGAAAAGAGAAGTCATGAAAATGGCTGAGGTTTGTGTTGCCAGAAATGAGAATTTGTCCAATATTTCCGCGCCAATACAAAATAGTAATATAATATTGGTTGGTAATGATTTGAAATGTAGTCAATTTAATGAGATTTATATTAGGAATGAGATGTACAATAATATTATAAAGAAAATCGATAAATTGTTTGGTAATATGGTAAGTGATGGTGTAAGTTGTTTACTTGTTGTTCTACCTATTAAATTAGATACCCTAAAATTTTAAATAATATTAACTTTCATTCTCTACCTTCCTTCTGATATTATTTGAGTTAAGACAGGTTAGCTTTGTATATTTATACCAAGAACACTTACACAACACGCACGCATGCAAAATACACGCATGTTCGAGCACGCCTTCTATAATAAATGTCAAGGGGCAAATTCCTACAAAAAAGGCCTACCAGTAATCTAGTACATAAGATAAATTTATCAGACACATCAATTACAGACATTCCTTCAAAGTATGTTATCGGACATTATCTACCTAAACACCTACAGTGAAGCCCTTTCCAATTATCATGTTGTATTAGTTTTACAATCATGTTATTTGAGTACAGCGTGCTCAATACGCCGATTTTTTCTGAGTAAATAATTTTATACAAGTGAATATTTTTTATGAGTGTATGTGTTTTAAGTTACTTGTATGGGAATGAGGTATATAAGATTTTTTATACTTTCGGATAAGTGCCTTTCGGTCTATTTGGTGTGTTAGTATGTATAAATCTTTACTACTACTATCAATTATTATGAATCTTAAGAGAAATATAAGCAGTGAAATAATACCTATAGCAGTTAGTGACATTATGCCTGACTGATTCCTGGAATATATAGAGCCAGATATAGAGCAGGCAGCTGCTAAAAATGCAAATAAAGAAGATCCAGGAGATATACCCAAAAGGCATAGGAAAATGCACGACTAACGCCAAAGCTATATCATTATTGTTTTTTAGGCCTACCAGGACAGAATCAAAGAAGAAGAGCAGAAGGAGGCTGAAACGGCTCGTCTCGAGGAAATATTGAACATGTGCGCTGAATACGAGAGACAAATCGCTTCAGGTACGCCACTTGACTGATAAGATACGTTCATTACTCTGTATGCAATCAGTGTGACGGTCGTGATTAGAAATGTAGATCCTTAGTTTAGATAAATTGGTGAAAGTACATGAAATTTGTGCATAGTTCTACGGTAATGCATGTGTAGTTTTCTTATAACATGGCAGAATGTGGGTACCAACAAGCCTTACTATGTCAATAAAGAAAGTATTTTCGTAAACATTTTCGATATTGTTGGAAAGAGGAGGCTGATTGACAAAACGATTACTAACCATATGGTTTTTTTTACTTTATTACTATTGCTTAATTAGTAATTATATAATGTATTGGTCACATTGTCCTTATTTTGCCAGAAATATTTCTCGACTAGAGGCAAAGTCTTTATAGACTTGTAAGAACAAAAAGCTTTATAGCTTTTTAGCCAATTCGTTGTTGGTATTCTTGACTATGTGGATTAAATAATATCCAATTAATTTTAATATCTAATAAACGCAAAATGAATTTATTAGCGATTTTCCTTTTTTTAGTATTCCTTCAAATTGAAGGAAACCTTTCACAATAACAGGATCTTTGACACTAGTTTAGAGATCAAGTTTTCCGACTTTGATCGTGGTCAAATCTCACAAAAGTGAAGCGGAAGTAGTGTTATGGGTCTTTTAAATAATGAATGTTTCCATATCCTTTCGATTACAGGAGTACCTATCACACCTACAGAGAAGAGATCACACAATAAAATAATAACCAACGGCTCTCTACCGAGAAGTACCGCTATGAATAACCCTAACTTCATACAGACGAGTGAGGGATATTACAAGTGAGTTTAAACTACAATTATTTTAATATTACTTGATACTAGAGACATGAAATCCTAATATAATTGCGAAAGTAATTCTGTCAGTTTGTCTGTCTATTACGATTTCACGCCTAAACTACTCAACCAAAAGTATCAAGTGTTACCAAGATAGTTTTTATCATAAAAAATGCCCTAAAGATGCTCAAACAGGCGATTGTCGAAAATAAGCTTATAAAGCTTAGTATTTATGCACTTAGTATAAAGTATTATAAATAAACATTTGTCTTAATTGTTATGTAATTTTGATTAATGTAATGATGGAAACTGTTCTACACGGAGGAAGTTACGTGTAAAGCTAGTTAAATATTTTTATCTATAAACCCAAATACAATAAAAGAACTATAAAGTTTTAGGTATTTACTTACATATTTGTTACCTTTTTCAGGTTCGATACTAGTCATAACCGAAACAATAGCATGAGTAAGTCTTTACCTATACAAAGAAATCTTTCAAGCTACGAGAATTTTGATGTATCACAATCTCCTACACAATTAGAACCAATCACCCCCGAGGTCTCTATACGAGAGAATAACTACGAAAACGTAGGCAGAATGGATGAAATCGGTATCCCAGTGTACGAAGACACGCGAAATGATCTATCTAGTCCAATAATGATAAGAAAACTACAAAATCAAAACGACAGGTTACTCTCATCGCCAGTTGGGAGCCCATATGAAAATGTTTATTACAGAAATAATGCGATCGGCCTCAAGCCGAAATCGCCGAACACTCAAAGCCCACGAACGCGAATAAAGACTACATTCGCGCACAAAAACCTGCCGTCTCCTCAGTATTTCATATTCCCGACTCCACCGCCTCTGGATAACTCACAAAAATCTTTTAATGATGTACAAAATAATGACCATGCAAATAATGATAATATTAAGAATGATGATAGTTAAAAAGGCGGTGGTAGCGAAAAACAGTTGAGTTTGGAAGAGGAAGTGCCTATGATCGATGACGCAGACGTGACTAATGATATTGAATTCAGATATTCTACTGTAGTAAGCGATAAAAATGACCAAGAAAGTAAAAGACAAGACTCCAATAACGTGAACGAGTCGGAAAAATCTCCAATCTCTTATGAATCTGTGATTAATTTTGATGAACAAACTTTGAAAAAGAATCAAAGCTTTGACGATGTCAAAAAAGAGTTGATGGCTGATATTCCTGAATTGGAGGAATTTGAAAAAGACTTGAAACAAAATAAAAGAGATAAAATAATAAAACACATTACTGAGGACATCAAGAAAATGGATATAGAAGCTGATTCAATTGATAGTGCGTTATTAGACGATAATGTTGACGAATTAAAGACTAGGTATGAAAGTTTAAAAGATGAAAGACGGAAGTTAGTGTCTGAAATTCATGAAATTAAATGTAAAATGTCGGAGATACGATCTCAGGAAGATGACATCCTTAGAGAAGTAAGTTAATCCATTACTCGTATTATAAATTGATCCTTGGATTTTACTATACACTATTAAACTAAACTAGAAGATAGGAAGGTACATTGTAACCTTCATTATGGACTTTACAAAGATCTTTCGAATAACCTGGTTTTTTTTTTAAATCTCAAAATCTAATTTTTTTCTCTTTTCAGTTGGAAATGGAGAAAGCCCTAATAAAAGGAGAATATGATTCAGAAATCGCAATCCTTAACTTAGAACAAAGGAAGAAAGTAGAACTTGGTGAGCGGGCGCGGTCTATAGAGGAAGAGATGCGGCAGTTAAGAGAGAAGCAGCTATCGCGCCAGAACGAGATACGAGAACGTGTGGAGATTGCTACTTTGAAAGTAGAAAGGTAAGATTGATACAAACTCCTTACTTAACGGGTTTAATTAATCGCAGTGACAACATACATTTAACTGTTGACTAGAAGGTACGATGGTAAATAAGTAGAATCATCACTATTAAAACTGTACTTAGGAATTGCAGTACATTTGTAATCTGTAGTTTCGTGAAGACGACAGACAAAAAAAATCCTTATTATTTTCATACTAATATGCAAACCTCTTGCTTTTTCCACATAACATTTGTTAATTTGTAACATTTTTTATATTAACACACAGATTTAAAAAATATATATTACTACTTTTTACAAGTCAACAACAAAACGTAACTTAATTCTTAATTTTTGTATAATGCAGAATACAAAAAGACTTAAAAGAAAATGCAGCTACGTTGGAAGAGTTACAGAATGCGCGAGATATACTTGATAATGAAACGAAAATGTTCGAAGATCTGGAATTTCAACATTTGGAAGAAGAATCTGAATTGTAAGTGTATACATATATTTTGTGAATGAATTGTTAATGGTTAAAATCGCAGGTTGTTGATATTCGATTCATTGATATACAATTGCATTTTAATGTTCTCAACTATGAATACCATTATAACAGTCGTCATGAAACACTTATTTTATGTGCAGGTAACACATTTTGTTGGGTTGTGACTGCAGGTACTAGTTAATATTTAATTAAATTAATAATTAACTTATCCAACAGGTTAGCGAACCGAGAAGACATCCAAAATGAAATAATGCATCTAACAAAGAAGATAGAAGGACAGAAAACTAGAATATTGACGTTAAAATCAGAAGCAAATAACAATTTGACTTCTGCTTTAGATGAAACCAAAATATTGCAAGCTGAGTATGTCAGATTACTTAATCAAGTAGAAGAATTAACTAGCAAAGTCCAAAGTATAGAAAAAGAGCTAAAACCGGTGGTTTCGAAGTTAAATGATATTGAAAGAACACAATCGCCTGATAGTGCTTTCTTTACTGACCAAACAAGAGCGAAATCTGGTGAATTTGGATATTCTCCACAAAGTTCAGATAGCGATGATTTGGACGTAACCAAAATATCCAACTTCGAAGATCACACAAAACAAATAAAAGAAAAATTCAACTCGATAGATCAAATGTCACAATCTATGATAGTCGATATAGAGAGGCGAGTGATCGGTGATATTATAGATCCTATCGATGTTGATACACGATACAGCGAAAGTCCGTCTAAGTCTTCAACTTCTTCGAAGGAGAAGAAAGGATTTTGGGAAAGGAATTTCGATTCGCTAAAACGAAAAAATAAAGACAAAAAACCGAAATCCCCTGAAAAAGTCGACATTATGTCGCAGAGTTTAAACGAGAATATGTTTTATAATAATGAAAATATTGAAATAGATGTGTCATTCGACAAGTTTAATAGTTTAAGACATTCCAAGAAGAAAGACAAGAAAGAAAACGGACCAGTTAAAAGTAATTCGTCTTCGAAAATTCCAACTTTTGCAGCTTTAGGGAAAATAATGAAAAAAGATTCATTTAGTAAAAAGGGAAAAGAAAATATTGTTAAAGAAAATTTAAAGAATGACGAATTAACGGAAAGATCTCAGAATGAACAACAAAATAATCTCAATAAGAATCGATATGTTAAAAATCTTAAACCTATTTCAATTGACAATAAGTATGTCAAAGCTAAATCTTTATCACCGGATAAAATTTCGAAAGATGAACCTATTCAAGAAGAAATTGAAACCGATGAACAAAATGACAAAGAAAATAACCTTAAATTTGATAATATACTTGTCAAAACTAACGAAAAAGTTTCAGAGCATGTTTCAAAAGTGCGCCATAGAAAAAGTTGCGGTGATGAACCTAGTGGGAGAACGACAGACTTTCAAAAAATGTCTGATTCCGGTAAGATACCCTCACAAGACGATATTGACCGAATATCGAAAATAACTTTGGACGCGCCTATTTTGTCAAGTGATACGGATATGAATTCGTTAGGAAAGCGAACCCTAGACAGTCTGATGGAAATTGAAAGAAAGCGTTTGGAAATGTTGGAAGAGCAAGGTAAGAAAAATTCATATCTTCGGTTGATCTTTTTATTGGTATACACTTGACAAGTTTGAATGTTAAACATTATTTTCGAATCGTGGCCTAAGAAATGCTAGCAGAAAATAATATAATCAACTTATAGAGAAACTGTAAAAAAAACTTCAGTTACTTAATGATTAAGTTTCAGATGATTATATTTTTAGTGTAATTTGTTTTTTATTGTAAACCTTTAAAAGAAAATGTAAAACTAGCTTGTCAATTTAAGTGAGTACTATTATTTTATTTTAGGCTGTCAAATGATCGAGAACGAACGGGAAAAGATAATAGAACTAAAGCGACGAGTGCAAGACGAAACGAAGAAAATGTGGGACCAACGTACTCGCGCCGAACAAGCTAAATCAAGTGACAGCTGTCAGCTTTTAAACGAGTTTGACAGCTCAAACGTCAAC
>DWOZ01000303.1:0-10422 GCA_018251395.1 Choranthus vitellius
GGGGTCGTCTTCAGGAAGTTTCGTGGACGTCGACGACCACCGGCAGCCACGGGCAGTGCGTCTCACTTCGCCGGACTAAAGTGATTTAGATATAAGGTTATACAAATATATGTATGTTAGTCTGTAAGGTATTTATGTTATGGGCCAAGATGCCTGAAATAAATGAGTAATAATAATAATAATAATATGGGCCGTATGAACAATTTTTTTGTGAATTTGAAAGCGTCACACAGACCAATCAATAAAGCGTAAAATTCTAAATAAAACTGCATTCATAACTCATCTTCGTTAAAATGGTTTATACGACCTTTCTGCCCTAAGGTGTCGATATGTGTTTACGGCTGTAATGATATCAAACGGGATCGTGTCCTCCAAAGGTGGAAGTATCTTAAGTTTCCAAGACGATTAAAGTTTAAAAATCATGTAATTGGATTTGTTTTCTGTACTTACTCTGGCGAGTTCCAATTGCCGTTCTCACAAAGAACTGTATTGGGCGTTCCATTTTCACTGCAATCAAGAATTGAATGGTTTTCAATTTTGGAATGAGAGGGGAGTTAGTCGATTGACCGTTTCGGCACCCAGTCGTTTAGTTGTGTTACTTTCTAGAGTTATTTTGTTTCGCATAACAGCAAGCAGCATACACTTCACACTTATATTCCAGGAGTAATCCCGGTATATCTAGTGTCATGCAAAAAACTAACAAGGTTTATTAAAATATTTAAAAACACAGGCTTTAATTATAGAGCACTAATACGAAGAAAAAATTAAATTTCATAACTGTGTTATGTTGAGGAGTCCCTTTATCTGGGGCCAATTCTCGAAGTGCTATTAGGTTATACTTATCCTAAAAATGCATTGTCATTAGGACGGAAGGTTTAGGCAAAAATTCAGCTCCGTAGTGTTAGAGGAAGTGGGTCTAATTAAGCATGAAAGATTTGAGCAGAACAAACCACGAAACTAATAGGTATACTAAAATGTAAACATACACTGCAAGTTAAATTTCATTGATTTGTTATTTTTCTTGCACCTTGAGCAAATCGAATCGAATGTCGCTTTGCTAAAGTATTCATTTTGTACATACATACTTATTTTCGTACAAGTTAAAAGCTTTATTTAGTATTTAGTAGGTAGATACTCACCCTGTGCATAAATTGGCAAGAGAAAGTGAGTCCTGGATCTTCATCTTACGACTATATGCCCGCCAGAGTTTAACGCAAAGTGGAGTCAACAAGGAACACCAGATCAATCCAAGAAGTACACCGCATATCCACCAGCCATGCTATAAAAAGGGTATTTATATTATAAAAAATTGAACGGAAACCGTCGTTTCATATGCTAAGGGCTTTTCCACACGGACCGCATGTGGTCGACGGCAGTTGTAGACACAAGTCGGCTGTAGTTATTGACGCGGTGACGGCGGTCGACCTATAGCATTGTCTGCCATTTTGTCACTTAACTGCAAATAATATAGGACAATGCGAGTATCGCTGGTTTATAAAATGACAACTAGAGAGACTAAAGACATGAGTTTCGTAAGTAAAATGTCCATCTTGATGTGCATTGATTATTAGTTTACGTCGGCGTCGACGAAGTAAAAGCAACAACAGCGTTTCTTCTTCGAAATCAATTCTGTAACTAACCCATTATGAGATAACGATAGTAATATTCGATCTTGTATACCTAGTATAAATGTCAACGGTTGCCGTCGACAGCCTGCCTCCGTGTGTAAGAGCTCTAAGAGTTATTATGTTATTATAAAACTTTCAGTAGGTTAACTTATTGTTGTTGTGCAACTTGTATAATAAAAGTCAATTGGCAATATTATCGGCCCTTCTTTTCTAATATCCGCATATCGTATTAAATTACTGTAAACAAGGAATACTACATAATTTAGAGGGGATGCCGTAAGGTGAATAAAAACAGTATTAATGCACCCTTTTGAGTCAAAAATTAAATGTAGGGTTTCCTACATGGCTATTATATAATAGATTACAAATATATGTTAAACAGATCACATAACCGATAAACAATAAAATTGCCATCGCAAAAAAGTAAGCGCTTATGGCCCGGCATCTTTTGATCAACCGAGGAAAGCAAAAGCGGGCGTAATCCTCAGGAAGATGATTGGTAAACAGCTCTTGACAGCTTCCGGACATTGCAGAGTAAATAAGTTCACTAACCCCTCTAATTGAAACCTGATTGTAACACTGTATTGGTATGCTCCATACCTCAGCCGCGATTCGAAAAGAATGTTTACCATACAAACTTGTCAAGCTTGTATGTACATAAATTCATTTCGAATCGTGGCTGAGGTACAGTCTTCCTTCTTAGCAATGGGGACCCTAGCTGAATAGTAAGCCAGTAAAAGATTGAGGTTATACAAAAGGTTGACTATACTCGGTGCAAATTCGATCTGGATTTTTTTCCATACAAAAATGACAAATTAGTGTGGAAAAAATTTCAGATCGAATGTGCACTGACTATAGTGGAGATTGTTCTTAGTGTTAATCGCACCTCTTATATCGTTTGTATTTGGTAAAAAGGTTCCTTTTAAAAATAACTATAATATCTCACCAGTGAAGCCACATATTTAGAGCACAGCAGAGACCTCATAGCGGCGTATACGGCGAAGAGAGGGCGACACCTTGCAGCATGTTTTTCCATAGCAGATAGCACATGACCTCGCCAGCCAGCCAGATGAGATACCAGGCGAGACACGTAAGTTGTTATTTTCTGGTTAGTATACAATTATTTTTTTATTTAAGCTTTAATTTTCTTTAATAATCATTATTATTGCAATCCGTAAGAGTATTCTGTCCCACTACTGGGTTTGAGTCTCCTCTCACAATATTTGGTACATGCTGTAGACTACCACGCTGGCCCATTGCGGATTCGTAGATTTCGTACACCTTCGAGAACTTTATACGGGTTTTTTTCAGACGGGTCACCTGATGGTAAGTGATCACAGCCGCCCATGGACGTTAATAACACCAGGCTGTGGTGGTTACGACACCCTGGTAGGTCAGCTTGGGATTGAGGATTGTATTCTAAGCCGCCCCAATACGGTTGAATTCTTCTCAGGAGTGCAGGTTTCCTCACGATGTTTATTTCATATTAAGCAATATTTTTTTCCCGGCCCGAGAACAGTTATTTATCTCTCACATAAATATTTGCCTCGACAGGGAATCGAACCCGGATACCAATTGCAGACAATGCCACTACATAGGCTACAGGTTAATTATTTATATGCCTGTACGGATAAAATAGCAATTTAGTTAATATTCATTACTACAATTTCAATAGTCAGGCGTTAGATATAAGAGTACGAAACCCGTGACCCTAATCGATCATCCGGACTTCGAGGTTATGAGGTAATTAAATATGCACGGACTTTTAATGACTTTACAATTTTGTATTATTTAATGTGTATGGAATTAAACTATTAATGTGTTTTGTATGAAAAATAAACCGTTTTAAAATAATGGAGTCAAAAAATGACCTAAAAGAACTTAATAATCAGGCAAATAAATAGACGGTTTACGTGATAGCAAAGTATAGCCCCACCTATGTCTATCATTAAAGCATCATCAACGCCTTGCCGAAAGAGATTTTATTTAAAATGTAATAATATCTGTTTCCTTCGTCATTTATTTAGGAATGAATTAAACGCCTGAATTGTTAATGCACGCAAACTTGCTTAACTAAAATGCAGGCTTGCCTTCTATCAGGCGGTATTATTGTTTGAAGAGATTTGTAAAGAAATAATGATGTTTTTAAATGTTGTTCTTACCTCTCTACTACTATACTCTTGATAGTTCATTATGAGTATTGTAGTGAATGTACAAAGTAATCTGACGTCTCTTATACGCACTTTAGTATCATACAACATAGAGAGCATTGATAGTCTAATGATTTGAACGATTGTCTCTCGTACGGGAAGTCCTGGGTCCTTATCACTTGCTTCAGGGGAGGAAAACATCGTACGGAAATCTGCACTTCCGATATTTCTCCATAAAGTTCGCAAAGGTGTGCAAAGTCTACCAATCCGCACTTTGTGGACCATGGGCTAGACCCCTGAAACTGTGAAGGAGATCCGAGCCCAGTAGTGGGACAGGTATGGGTAGCAATGATGCTGTATTATTAATTATTTTATGTTACCCTTTGAGCAATAGTTTCTCCTTGATTGTCTATGTAGTACTGCGCGGTGTGAATATGACTGAGTGATATATTGAGTTTCTTTCTGAATGGAGTGAGTTGTAACTCTAGCTCCGTAAGCTTGAATACCAAGTCTGCTCTCAGTTGTTCCAGTGGTTTTATATTTGTCAAATGTAGCCTCTTAGTTCTTGTAGCTGAAAGAAAAATGGATAATAAGTAAGTAAAGTATTTAAATGTTACAGTCGTTAGTTTACGACTAAATTAATAAAGGTTGCACCAACTTAAATTATGTTTCAGACTAAGAAAGCAAATGTATTTCCAAAACCGAAAACGAGATTATCAAATTGAGACCATCTTTGACGCAAATACCCTAAAATTTTGTTTATCATGTATGATTTATTAGATATCCATTTAGGTATTTATTTTCTTAAGTATATATAAGACTGGTTGTAATTACAGTCAAAGGTATTTTTTTTAATAATAGCCTACACAAAAGAGACTAAAGAAAGGCTTCAGGTTTTGAGAAATTAATTTTAGACCCAGAAACATAATTTGTTCGGTTTATTTTCACATCGAGCCGTGCCGCAAGTTCCAGTACAAACGACATTTACGCCATGTTTAAAACTTAGATTGTTTTATTTCCATCTTCTATAATAGTCTGCATTCTAAAGAAAATAGGAAATGCTGGGTTTAACAAAGCGGGTCAAGTGTGATTCCTAGCTCGTTTCAAGTTTAGATTGTAGTGTTCTAAAATTATACTGCCCCGTTAGAGAACTACTAGAATACTGGCAGCCTTAAAATGACAGCTTTTTAGCTTATTGGCCTTGCAGTTTTAAATGTATGGCGCACCTTTATTTTATCGTCGTACATAGAAATAGTAGCCTTAATTATTACAGTAGTTAGGTAATTAAGTCGCTAAGCTTTTTGGCTTTAAATTGTTGTTATTACAGCTAAAGTAATCATACTCTGTAAAAAATAATTCTTTACAGTTTCAGAGAAAGACAATATATATGATCGATGAATAGACAATTAAGTTTTTGTTATAGGATTGCATATTCTTTGGGTATTCACCTAAAACTGATTATGACCATTACATAAAGTCTCTAGTCTTCCAGCTGTGTTTAGATCTGTCACCTGAGCTGCAATATTCTCTAGTTGATCAGCTAAGGATGGTAGATCTTTCCCCACCACCGGCTCATTGTACTCCATCCTGAAATTAGAATTGTAAAAAAAACAATTTAATTTAGTGTTTCAAGAAAGAGATTGAATAATGATTGAAAAATATTATTTTCATGCAGAAATATTTTTTTATATCTACATTATTTTTTATTAGCTTAACCATAACCTTTTAATCACTAAATCTTAAACTTCTTGGTAATGAATACAACAAAGTATGTATTTTCTTTCAATTCTTATATTTTTTTTCATTCCTGATTATTTTGAACCCTTAAGAAAAAAAATCATTTTACTATGCTTCCACGTTCTTTTAAGGAGAATACTAGAGTACCAATACAATACTTCATCGCGGATTTACAGAAGGGTACGTAGCGTATATCAAAACTTTTTTCACCCGATTGCATCCAACTAGGCTTTATGACTTTCGCCTGACGGTAAAACCCAGCACCATTTTTTGCCAAAAAATCCATTACCTGTACTTCGCAAGATCCACGTTTGTGACCACAAGCATATCATTGAGTAGCTTGTTAAATCCGAGTGACAGGGTCTTTAGTAATCCCACGTCTATGGATGTAGTGAATCGTCCCAAATCCGCCTGTAACTCCTCCCATTCAAAGTAAGACGTCGCCTTGTTTACGTCTATCAGTCTATTTAGATGAAACACGTTGTACGCTGGCCGATTGAGCTCACAGTCTCTGTAACGTTTATTGAATGTTGGTTTGGTACACGTACAAGACGAATCGACCTAATTAGCTGTTAGCGTACTTCACTGGTCATCCTTTGAATTATGTACCTTTATAACGTAACCTCTGTATGAGATACATCAAGTAAAAACGACACTATTAACTGCTTCATGGAATGTGAACAGACATTGAAGATGTCTGTTACCAATTTACCTGCTGGTAAACAAAGTCATTTGTTACCTGTTCATTCATATAACAACACGGTGACCGGCCCTATGGGCTTGAGAAAAAGTTCATCGGTATGACCCTTACGTAGTATTTCTGATATGCTTGGACTATAGTTACTTTTTACTATTGTTTGACCTATCTACTTTGTCACCTCCTCGTATTGCAATTAATTGTTGTTTTAATTATAAGTAACAATAAGGAAAAAAGTATAAATAAAAAGCACATGTTTGTGAGATTTTGTATACCACACTAATAATATAAACCTCTACAGGAAGGCCAAATAGAAGTAAGAATACTTACATGAGAACATTTTTAACGGAAACATCTATAGTAACATTATGGAGTTCTCGAAAGAGTGCATCAAAAATTCCTTCACCATTGGTCAGTAGAGGAGAGGGTTTGTCCAGCAGTGAAGATAAGGTGTTGTACTCAGGAGTGTCCCATAAAGCATGGCAAACATATACCTATAGAACATATAATGTATTTGAAGATATCAAAGGTGTATCCATTGCTTTTGCTAAACTTTTGGTTACATGACATAACACCCTGTGTTAGTATTGGTTGGTGTGTTAGCGTCCGTCTAAAATCTAGATGGATAAGTTGAGTACTGGTTTCTCCAAGGGAGTCAGGATTTGCACTAATTATTCAACGAGTGTTCTCAATGCAATAAACTATACGTATTAATACGCGAAGCAAAAATTATTACATGAAAGCTAACATTTTATTTATTATCCATCTAAAATACGTCCAATTTAAGTCATATATAAAAACGTTACGCGTACTGCCATACATTAGACACACACTTGGTTATCGTTTTTAGTACTGCCATTGATAAAGCAATCCTTAACCATATTGAATTGAGGTTGAATTTCGCAAACAGAGTATCTCTTTATTATAATGGTCTCATAAATTGATGCATGAAATAATTCCTTAGTTATTTCAATGCTATGAGTTTTTGGCTACTTAAATTTAGAAGGCGTAATTAGTCATAACAATTTTTTACAGTTAAGATTACCTCTGCATGGCCAGCGATCAGAAAAATGGCACAAATCATACTCCATAAGATAAGGGATATAAAACATAACCAAACCGAGGAACTGAAAACAAAGAAAACAATAATTTATTATTATTTTTGTTAAATACAACTTTTTTAATAAAAAAATAAACATTCTGGTAATCTCTAAAGATATTAAGTGACGTCGAAATCGAATAGGAGTAATACCTATTCCAATTGAAGCGGCCCCAAAACTTACTATAAGGAAAACATGGTAAGTAAACTTCCACATTCGATAATTCTCCATAAAAAGAATATTCTAAAAGCTGGGTGAAGGTTAACAATCGCAATAAGGACTATTTCCTATACCATTCAGAATATAAACGAAATCCCGAGCCTAGCTGTATAACAACATGAGTATTCGTGTATTGTATAAACATTTAAGTACATTTATTTATACACAATTCTAATAATACTTACACTTGCAAAGTTCTTTTAGCATGTATTTTTGTTTTTCCACAACCACACAGTATTCCGGTCATTATGAGCAACGTAACGAAGGCAAAAGCTACGTTACATGCTGAAAAAAAGTAGAATTAAAAAAAAAATTGAAGCAGATACGAAGCAACTAAATTTTTATGTCTGGACCTGACACTGCGTCTATAGTAATATTATAGGCTCATTAGTATTTCGATGGCTTAGTACTTAGATCAAAGCTGGTGGTAGTAATATCTTGAGGGCATCAATGTTTCACTAGGCGCGTAAAGTACAAGGATTATGGTTATCTTCGATCAAGAATATGCTAGATGTAACGAAGATCACACATCTCCGCTGACTTACAACCAAACTTAGAAAAAGTTAAAAAAACATCCTATGTTATACTGTAAATAATTTGAATACACATTAAGGCATTGTGGAAAGTGTTTATGTGTTTATTGTTTGAAACAAATTTTTCAAGACACAATTTTCGCTGACCGATTGCTGTGCGAGTCATCGAAGGCCTCGATAATAGTTGTTAAGTCATATTAGAGGCCTTCGACAGGCATAAGAACCGACAACAATTGGCTTTCTAACCCCCTTCCCAAATAATCATTGGAGCTGATCGCTGGAATATGCTTAAAGCATGCTCAGTTCTGAGGGAAGACACATTAGTTATAATTGTACTTAAATAGCATTTTTCAAACTATTCCAACGTGGTTTGTATATCGATCTTAGATTAATAGGAATCATATCAGTACTTTAGTGGGTTATCTTAATAGGTAGTAATATACATTCACAAAGCTTTACCTAACAATAATAACCACCTCCAGAATTCATATTTTTGTAGTCTGTCCAACCCGATTTCTAGTTGCCTTGCCATACCATGCAACCCTGCCGTCAGATGACGTACAATATCGTTAAAAATCTTCGATGAACTGTGAATAGACTGCCGCCGTAATTCTATGTCCCGCAATATGTCTGAAAATATTTTGGTGAAACTAAAATGCATTATTTTATATATGTTTGGAAAATGCTAAATATTTTCCTAAAATCTTGTTTTTATAGGCATCGTAATATAGCTGCAGGGAATTTGACATGCAAAAAATTACAAAATTTTGTTATTTTTTATTTCAAAATATGTTGCCGAAATGCCCTAAGTACGTAATATGTGGTCATACAGTTGATCTAATCGCAAGCGGTCATCCTCGCCATTGCGGTTTATTAGCAAAATTAAGGTGATCAACAAAAAAAATATGACCAAATGTAGAAAGCAAAGTAGACCTATGTATTACTATTACTTTTAACTACTAAAGAAAGAAAGAAAAATGGCTAAAACTAAGTAGGAACAAGAATATCGACATACTTTTGTTAGGGGGCTTTTTTGATAACTCTTATAGTTTAGCTGGTCTGTTCCTTTTCAGAATCAAGTCTCCAGTTTTCAAAATTATTTATAGCCTTTATGTTGCTTAGGGCTAATAGCTATATGATAAAAAAAAGATTCAAATCCGTCTAATGATTTCGGAGATTAGCGTGTACAAACGGACAAACCTCTTTTTTAGATTTGTGTTCTATTACTGTTTCTAAGGCCACTTGAATTTTTTTTTGTAAATATACTTATTCAATGTACAGGCACAACTTTTTTACATTCTTATTATAAGTATATATAGACTACATTACGTTTTACTCGTAAGTATAGCTTACCGTCTCTTAAGAAAGCGGTTTGTGTAGTTACAGCAGAAGGGATCATTTTAAAATCTTTTTTGGCAGTTGATATAGCTGCGGTTAAGTTTTGAACGCCTAATAATCGGAGTTCCAACAATTGTGGTTCTTTTTGTAATATCTGTAAAAATAAAATTAAAAAAATTAATATTGCAAAACGAAAACCAAACAGTTTTTTTAATTTTCATGCGCTAAGGCGCACTAACTGGTGTAAGCACCAGTTTTCAAATCATTTCATGACTTTAAGAACACATTAATTTATCGGCTGTCAATGTTCTCGTAAGATTTCAGGCGTTAAACCTTGTCGGCGGCCTTCGAAAACCTTTAAAATTTTGACACTTCCAGCAGTCCGCGCCGAAGCAGCATGAATTAACTAGATTTTGCCGCGTTAAAGATCGCATTTTCATTTTCTATTTCGATCTCCCCTCAAATTGACATTTCAATTCACAAATATTTTTTCTATCAAGTGTATATAGTTTTAAGGTTTCATATTCCAAAATAATAAACTCAAGTCAAACTTTAAATTTCATCCTCTATTCAACCCCTTCTATCATTTTTGCGCAATGAAAAGTTACCTGTGTTCTTTCTCAAAGTCTAGTCTATCCTTGTACAAATTTAAATCAAAATCAGTTCAGTAGTTTAAGCGTAAAAGCGTATCAGACATACAGAGATTATAAAATGATATTAGTAAGAATGACAAGAGATCGTTTTCTCATTTTTATGAGCAAACAAGCTAAATAATCCATGGTAAACAAGCAATATTTCCATAGGTTATCGAAGTTTGCTTTGTGGTAGGGCTCTGCGAACGGATTATAATCTTTTTGTGAAGCCCGTCTGGCTGGCTACCACCCTCTTGCTTTAAGCAGCCGCCAAACGATTCGTCGTGTTCCGGCTGGGGGCTTGAGAGCCTGTTCTCCTCTTTTTCTCCCCTTCCTTCATCCATCATCCTCCCCATTCTTCTTCTGTCTCCCGTCCTGAAGTGGTATG
>DWOZ01000304.1:0-10415 GCA_018251395.1 Choranthus vitellius
CAGAGAAGCAGATTATACTCTAGAATAACACATAAGCTACTATTTATCAACAAATGACGCGGGCGAAGCCGAACACGAATGTAATACGAAAATAAATGCGAATTAAAATTTGTTACAACATTTGTAAAGATTATCCGCAGAAATAAACAATTGACACGACGTACGTCGCTCTAGGCAGCTGCGGGGTTTAGATAACGCGGGACGTGAGGCCGAATATGTTAGCGATATGTTCACTTTTAGCTGATCTAGCAGACTCTTTGAAGCTTATTCTACGTAATTGGCTATTTCGAAGACATTAAGGGATCATAGGAAGGACGGCTATTGTAAGTGAATTTTCTGTTGCTATTAGCTCGGAAGCTAGAATTATAGGTACTGTATTGGATCCGCTCTGCTTGTTTAGTCGATATTTTAAAGCTTAGGAAATACCGTGCTTTTAATATTCGCTTCGTACGTTTCGCTATGTTTGTCTGTCTGTCAGATACCCTTAGTACTTTAGTTACAAAATGGTTGACTAAAATCTTTTTTTTTTGTTTTCATCCCCTGCAGGTACCAACATCCTTTAGTACTAAAGTTACAAGGGAGATAAACATTTTTTTTTTAATTAACCTCCATCTTGTGGGAAGACCATTTTTTAGTTTAGCGGAATTATGGAATAATTTTAAAATTACCTTATTGCATTACATTGCTCACATATTACTTCCAATTTTTCTTGTAAACTGTTAACAATATAATGGGTGTTTCAACAATAACCACATATTAATAAAGGTGACCGCAAGTGATTTTTCTAAGGTTACCCAAGCGAAAGAAGTTGGTAAAATAGCCTGTAAAACACATTCTTACTCCAATGCACAAGGAGGATTCCTTGTATCGCGGGCTGCATAGACAATACAAACAAAACCCTTTACCCCAGAATAAACATTCATCTTGTCTCGTAGATAAATCTGTTAATACAATTTTTAGATAAACCTGGACGAAATAGAAAAGAAAATACAAGAAAATGTGTGCGTAGGATATAACAAAGTTAGAAAGTGAATTCCTAGAATATTCTGAAAAAAAATAGGAATTATTGGGGTGGGGGAAATAATTATGGGTCAGAAATACTGCATGGGCATTTTACATTAACATACCTTAATGTACCTTGTTTCCCTATTTTTACTTAAAATACCCTGTAGGCCATATCTTTTTAAAAATATTATATTCTTATCAGAGTCTCCTCAACCCATCACGGCCCACTATTGAGCACGGGTCTCTTCTCTGTATGAGAAGGTTAAGGCCATAGTAAACCACGCTGGTCAAGTACGGATTGACAGACTTCACACACCTTTTGTGTTTTTGCAAACACCTCGGCATGCAGGTTCCCTCACGATGTTTTTCTTCACTTTGATGTCACACGCTATAACGCTAATAATAATTAATAATTTAAATGTTTAAATGCTTAAAACGCACATAACTCCGAAAAATCAGAAGTGTGCGCCCTGGGATTCGAACACGGACCCCCCGAGAAGGAGACCGAATTTTTAACCACTAGGCTGTCACCGCTTCAGAGTAACTAAACTAAAAGTAACAACGTACAATAAAGGTAAAATCCATATGAAAACGTTTCCTCGTCTTGAATAAACTTTTGTTTCAGCAGCATTCTGCCGCGACCGAATAACTTTTCATTGCAATATTGCCTGATTTTAGTGCACGGCATCTACCAAAATCCTATAGATACATTGTTTCTGACTTTATTTATCTTAACATTCTTCTTTCTTCTTAACCATATGTAAAAAATTCTCCATTGCTAAGTGATATTTCCTGATCTATCCAACCAGACCTATCTGACATGATGTTTATAACAATTTTTGTTGATGGCATATGATCGACGGCATTCGGACCAAGGCATTTGAATCACGCGTAGGAACCACGGCATAGGAACCACGGTATATGAACTACGGCATAGTAACAAATGCACATGTATCACAGCATAGGAACCTCGGTATATACACTACGGGATAGACACCATTTATATGAGTCATGGCATAATAACTACGTCATAGGATCCTTGGCATATGAATTACGGCATAGGAATCAATGGCATAGGACCCAATGGTATAGGAACCAATGACATAAGAACAAATGGCATAAAAACCAATGGCATATGAACCAATGGCATAGGAACCAATGACATAGGAACCAATGGCATAGAAACCTTGGCATATGAAGTACAGCATAGGATCCAAAGGCATAGGAATCAATGACATAGGAACCAAAGACATAGGTACCCATTGGTTCCTACACCATATGCCATTGCATATTACATAGGGAACACAGCATATGAACGCGTGACCTGATATGACCTAAGTGGGTTTTTCCTTTTCACATCAGTATTGGAATTACTATAATATTATCCGGCAAACTTTATACTTTACTTTTTCTTTAATTTACTTCGTCCATTAAACGTAAGTTTTAATGGTTTTCTCGCCTTTTACTATCAGCTTTAGCAAGTTAAATCGTAAATAATGTCATTGTTAAAGTTTAATACGATCGTGGGATACAGATGTTTGTTGTACAGATGGTTACTTTCGAAGGTTCTTGATTAATTGAGGAGCAAGATTCTAGATGTTACAGCTTCGCGTTAGTGCCTTCTCTTCTGCTTGGTCGACTTCTTAGTCGACTCATTGATCGACTTTCTGATTGGCTTGTTTGTAGGTATTTTTTGTACTTTGAAAATGTAAATTACGTAGTAGCAAATAAGTAGGTACCGTTTGTTTTTAAAAATCATGATCAATGTATAAACCAATCAATATAACCTACCAATTACTAAAATAATTTGGCTTATCCCAAATTCAATGTTGTCTATAGTAAAGATAATCCAGTTTAAGAATATTCCTGCAATCTTTACATGCACCCACATTAAAATAATATCAAAATGGTGACGTCAGCATACGCACCACTAAAATCCGATAAACTGATTACGCCCGCACACAAATAAAGAGTGGCAATGAATATTTGCCTTAATACAAAAGGTATAAATAAGGTATTTTCAGACAAAGCTATCTCATCTAGTGTAAAAACTAAACCACATACCCCCAAACCGCCAAAAACAGTGTGAAAGCACGTCACATAAACATTAATAAGCTGATAATTAATTATTACCCGCAAAACTAATAATAATATCCAATATGTAGAACAACGTTCGAGGCATCACTTGATACTGTCAGCAATTAGTGACATGAATGAGGGCGCAAGTTAATAATTATGATATTTAATACCTTTGCGATACTCAGCGTCTGTTATGATACCTCAAATTCATTATTAAAGCTGATTTGCGCTTTGAAACGGAAATTGATGCAGTGAAATACTTAAACCGTCTCATCATCTGTTCATGGTATTTGCACTACCTTCAGTCAAAGGATTTCAATGTCTTTAGATAATTTGAATGCGTCAAAGGTGTCTACTAAGCTAACTAGGTATATAATTAATTTAATCCTTACACAGCAGATCATTGCCACTTAGGAATTAAGCCAATGTGTGGGATATTAGAATATAACTATGCTTAATATACGCCTTTAAGTATCTGCATATATACCAGAATTCTCCTAAGTTCTACTGCAACAATAAATCCTATATTGGTTGCAGATATATGTCAAAGGTTACCAAATTAAATTACAACCAAATATACAATATTTTGATCATGTTCAATGGAAGGTCTGCCAAGCCTGTAAGGAATGCCTTGGACGATGCGTCAATGGCAAAGAATGGCCGACTCACTCAAAACACGAGCTAATGTGGCTACTAAAATAATCAGAAATGAAAAGGAACGAATGTGTTGTGTAGTAGATTGAAGAGTTACGTACGTAATTGGTTAGGTCAAGGAGCGTAAAACGGAATGAAACGACGGAGTCCGAAGCAGGCCGAATGATACCAAATGTGTCTAATCATAATGTAACGTATACCAACAAAAAAAAAACAACTTTTCTAATGCAACAAGTGTTGGTGACATAAGATTGGGTGAACTTCTAAAACTAAGAAGCTTTTTTTTTTTAATTCATTACCTAAATGAGCGAAGAAAGATGTTAAAGGTTTTAAAAATTTACGAATACAGTATCAAAATTGATAAGTAGTGTATATAGATAGATATAGTAAAGTTAATGATTGTGAGTTTGTTTGGCCTTTCTAGAATTTGAAATGGTAGAAGATAGAGCACTAATGTCTTTAGTAACTTTGTTCATTTCTCTAGAAAAGGTTTTGGTACCAAAACGATATCGCTTGGAGTCATAGTTGATGAGTTGACGCGTAGCAACTCACGTCGGGTACAACTAATAAATACACTTTTAAATATTTCAATCCCTGTGAGACAAAACATGTTCAAGCCTATCGGCTATCTCTTTTTTTTTACGGTAAACTTAAATTTTCTACCTATATTACGAGTAGCTGTTATTCATTATCCATATATCTATACTTTGTTTATAGACACAAGATGCTTTTAAAAGTAAACATTTGTAAGTAATTATTAGATGTTGGTCTTTGTTAGTATCATTCTGTGTAATTATTCAGATCCCATCTAACGAAAAGGGCTCCTCTACAGTAATTTACAGGAAGGGTTAATAATTAAAAGCGCAGTTTATAATTAAGTCTCTTCGTAGCTCGTTTAGTCAAGTTACACTTTAAACTTGTTAACAAAATAGTCACGACACAATATCATGACAATTTCAGACACTAGAAACGAATCTACTTCACATTTTCCTATTCCTGAAGATGTAAAAGTTTAACAAGCTGATGTAAAAAAGCTCTGTACAAGTATCTATATCAAAATGCAAATTCCCACATTGAATTGGCTAAATTATATTTGCACTTAGCTTGCGTGGACTATGACTTATACTCATTATGTTATGAGTGGGGACTCGACTATCAAAATACAAGTTGTATTTGATTGCAACCAAATATTGTAAACTTTATTGGAAGGAAGCCTAGATCATATTCCATCTCACTTTTTTATACGGCGTGGAAGAGTGCAGTGACTAAATGTCAGAAGTGTATAGTTATGCAAGTAACACTTCCGAAATGGCTTAGCAACTATTATCCAACGATAACTACTAGATGTGTTTTGTGCCCTTTCCAAAGTGCGGAAAATCTCATGGGCATTTGTTTTCTAATAGCGCCGGGTAACTGCTTAAATCGTCTGATCATTTAGGATCGACCCAATTGACGTCAGGCTGTGAGAGTATGCTCTATTAATCCAAAGAATATTTTATTTCGCTAGATAGAAATACCATGATGATAGGTGTAAGATAACATTTTGTCGAATGAGTATATATAGTAATATATAATATCAGCTATATTAGAAAAAGACGGTCATTTTGGTAATTTAAGACGAAAAATCTTTTTGATTAAATATATTTAAGAACATAAGCATATAAATGGATGTCCTTAAAAGAAAATTTACACAAATTATTGTACCTAAATAAAAATCTTAACCAAATTCGTCAATTTTGGTTAAGAATATTTCTATAATAGTACTTTCGATATGAAGTGGGCATACCATCTACCATCTCAAAATGCTGCCAACTGCTGCGGTTAAAAATCACCTCTTCAGATTTCTTAAGGTAAGCTGAGGGTTATTCATCCATATTAAAACTTTTTAATCTCATTTTAGCTACAGTTAGGTAGGTATACTTTTTTCACTGGTTTCATTGTTATTTTATTCAATAAAATTTATCTAGCAACCCATTGGAGAGCCCGTAAAAGGAGGGGAGATGTGAGTATAGATAAAAATTGCGTCAGCTTTTGCATACGACAGATTAAACCAAACACATCACAGATTAATAATAGCAAAACAAAAAAGATGAAAGCGTTTGTTTAAACATTTTGTTGTTGAAAATTAATATTATTTTAATTTAATTAACTGACCTGCAAGTGACAGAAGATATGCGGGAATTTAAAAGTCTACAATTTTTTTTTTCATTTCAATTTTATTTTTATTTTATTATAATTATACATTGTTTTCTATCAATAAGGATATCGTCAAAATTGCAATATGAACCGTATCATAATTTTGAGATTATTTTGTCACATTAATAATAATCATCTTGAACTATTTTATAAAAAAACTTTAATCATAATAACCTTATTTTTTTTAAGAATACAGGAATATATTATTGAAACGTTTAGTTGATTTTACATTAATTAAGAAACATTTTACTCTACTCCATTTTACTCTATGTTATAGGGTTGTCATACACACACAACTCAAAATACCCCATACCACGGGCATTAAGATGAAAGGTTTAAGTTTGTGTTTAAAACTCTGTATAAGGCCGAACAAAGAAGTTACCTATTAAATATTAATTATGTACACTCGCCTTGCATTTCGAACCTGTCCTCGGGTCCATATGGTTTGAAGATGTACTGTATCCAGCATCGATTCATCAACGGTAGGTCCGATCGATATAATTGTGGTATCAAAACCTTTTTCAGAGAATTCCGAAAAACTTTTTAAAAACATCAATGCTCTATCTTCTGACATTTAAGGAGTCCCTACACGAAGGAACAAACATTGATTTTTATATCACATATTACCTATTATTCTACATATGCCACGCACTGCATGTTGTAGTTTTAACAGTTCGACAGCAATAGTAATATTATTTGTCAGCGAATTATAAGTTATTCATGACATGATTTTTATGAGAACTTTGAAGGGAGGCAGAGCAATGTCCTTTCATATTTTCATATCTTGCTAACATTTAAAATTACAGGCACCTATTCCAAAACGAAAAGGATGTTAAATATGCAGTTTTCCTCAACCTACGGCCAGTTTAAAAACGCGGAACAGGTGAGCTTAAAAGTAAAGTTAAAATAGCGACACGAACATAAATTAATGTCGAGAAAAATGGCGTCTCCGCATAACGTGAGATATGGCCAATATAACCGGCATGATGTACGCTGAATGGGAGGTGGCCGGTCAATATTGATACGCCGTTATGACCCATTTACCTTTTTGGTGGCGTTGCGTCCCCACCACCGGAATTCCGGGGAACGCCGTTTAAAATTCGTGTTGCTTTTCAGCTAACTTGTTTACAGTGTCTGGTCAAATGCGTTTTCCATTGACGTTGTTGCGGCAAAAACTGAAGTGCTTTTAAACGAGCAAAAGTCACTTTATTACGACACTTGATTTTAAGTGTCTACCCGCCAATGTGCGTGGAGATTATTTGTCTGATGATGATGATAATTTGAAGTGTGTATAGTTCAAAATATAAGCTGGAAAAAAAACACAGCTTATATTTTAATTGAAGTGTGGCTTCTGACTATTGTAGTTATGTGATCAAAACATTTGTTTAACTTGATATAGCTGACGGGTTTGGTTGGAAAGTGGACGATTGACCGCACATGACAAACATTTTATGCGTGCTTCGGAGGGTACGCCAAAACTTTTTTGGAACAAAAGGTTCCAGTTACTATTGTCAGATGGCAAGTATCAAGCCTTGTCGGAGGCCTTGAGGTGGTATAACAACTTCAAACTCGTGGGTTGGTGCGCCAACCCTCAATGGAGTTGGTTCGTAAAGAATGATTTTGTATCCTTAGTAACAAAGTGAAGCTCACTTCAAAGTGAATTAATAATAAATAAAATCCATTTTTATTTAGTAATTCTAGTCGAAAAATGTCTAGAAAATAAATTATAATTCTACATTGACATCTGAATACATGGGTGACGTAAAGATGTGTGGGTAAGAGAGAGAATTGATAGAATGTGAGTATGTCGTTAAGTACAACTCTTTAGGAAAGGTGTTGACTCATAAAATAAATTGAAATGTTCCGTCGATCAAGATTGGTGGCAGAACGTAGCGGTCTCGGAGCGCTGACGATAAATCAACTCGACGCTTTTATGTATAAAAAGAAAAAATATCGAGAAAAGTCGTTTATTTGTTTCCAAACTATACCCAAGCGGTTTTGAGTCTGCAATATTTTAGTTAAAATTTTGTTGAGTAATTGACCATCATTCATTTTTTTTAACTTACGTATATTTTTATCTATACTAATAAGAACTTTCGATGCAGGGAGGCTTTGTAATGGATATAAAGACCAAAACATTTTTTTGTGGATTTTTTTCTGCCTATATGTCTGTTCGAGCTTGATCAGCACTTAACAGATTTAGATGAAACTTGGCATAATCGAAGCTTAAAACCGGAGAATTTTGCTTATTTAACTGGATCGGATGGACTCCAAATATCGGCGCGAAAAACATATATCGTGAGTACCCGTAACGTAGCATAATATACACAGTCCACGATGAGATGAAAAATGTATGCAAAATTTCAGTTACGCGGTATAAGAGGAAGTGGGTCTAAGTGAGCTTGCAAGGTTTGACCCGTAAAAACCAGCAAGCTAATATACAAGATATATACTGCGAGTTAAATAAAAGCTTGTAAATAACACAGTATTTTGTAGTAATCAAAACAATTTTGAAATGTAGATTGAAATTTCATAACTGTAGCAGTTTAAATTCTCAAGGAAGGGGCAGTGAAATGGATAACGGTGACACAGCGCCAGTAGCTTTAATTAGTAAGGAATTTCCTCTGATATTTAAAGATATTTACCGTCTCTCGATATCAAGTTATTATTGGAACGCTGGGCGTTCAATGATATCAAAGGAGTCCCTGATATTAATAAATGTTGTAATTTATAATTTTTATAAATAGACATTTTGATTTGAATCATCCTTATTTAATATAATAAATGCGAACGCAAAAATAGGCATGATGTGTTTGAAATGGAATTAATTTTGTATCAAAGTCATAATCACCGAAGATATAAGTGTAATACTTTTTATTACTGCACTAGATGTGGCAACGATTGGGGGGGGGGGGTACCACGCGGACGTAGTCGCAGGAAATACCTAGTAGTCTAGAGGTCTTACACAGTACAAAAATTCTTGGAAAATTGTACCTAAACTTAAACTTGGTGTATCATAATTATGTGTTTTATTTTAATTAAATTGCTATACTTAGGATTATTTAATTTGAATAATTCTTAGGTATGCTACCAAAACGGAATGAAATCAGTCAGTAGTAATGTAATAAGTGCAAGATTGGCGGTAACTTTAATTCACTCTTCACGTGCACTATAAATTTAAAAGTAACCTCCGTTTTGTTGAATATTTTATCCAGAATAATGTCACTGTTGAACGCTGAAAGGGAGCTTGTTAGCTAGGAATTTCTCTCTAAAATCTTTATCTTGTGGAAAATTGGTGCACTCAGCAAGACCAAAACTCAAAATGTTTAAACGGTAAAATTGCATCCCGAATAATTAACAGACTTCTGTCGAACGCTGTACGAAATATTGTAGTACCTTTCATCAATTAAATAAAGTATGTAGCTTTGAAATAATTGAAATAATTAGTTTATTTCAAGTATAAATGTTAGGATAGCATCCGATATGCAATATTCTTATTTAAAGTATTATTTATTCTTCACACATTCAAATCACAATCAGGAAGTATTTATTAAGAGACATTTTTCGTGTAAAAAAGACGAAGATTCTATTTTTAGCAAGAAAGTTAAAGATATTTATAAATATATTGTTAATGTGAGTGCATAGTAAAGAACCTAGGAGTACGGAAGTGTTCCCGCCAAGTCGAGCAAAAAGGCACGACTATAACATCTTTTTCTCGAAGCTATTGGGGCGCTGTAACTTCATAGTGGAAAAGCTAGTTTATAATATTAAAATATTTGCTACCAGGGAAACAGGAAAGAGCTAGACTTAGTCATTTTTGTACATGTTATCTTTTTGATATCATAATATTAAACCAGAAGCTTTTTAAATAAAACTAAAAATAATTATTAATAGCATATTGTCGACAACAAGTTAGTGTTACAACTGAAATTAGATAACACTAACGAAAGATACCAAAACCCAGGTACTTACAAATGGTGAGATACGTTGCAAATGGAATTTACTTAGTAAGATATTAGTTTAGATATTAGTGGAACGTCTTTGTGGGCGAAGTAGCACAACTATGCTGAAGTTGTTAGAGCAAATGCACAAAGCATGATGTGTAACGTACTTTTTAAGACTTGCCCATATTAAACAGAACACAGGGATTCGACCCCAAACTTGCTAACTTACAAAAGATACAGCTAATGGAATACGTTAATTATCTCAGGTTACAAGTTTCAAGAAACTTGATGCAGAGCACTTCTACCGATTGATCTATGGAATCCACGAATCTGCCCAATCGACGCACCTATCCCATCCAGAGTCCAATCCATCCAGAATCCATATAATGCAGAATCTGTCTAATCGTTTTTCTGTCTTGAACAATGGAGATAAGACTATTAAGTTCTCCTCTTTTTCTCTCCGTCCTTCATCCATCATCCTCCCCATTCTTCTTCTGTCTCCCGTCCTGAAGTAGTATGTTGTTGGTGTATTTGGGG
>DWOZ01000305.1:0-10380 GCA_018251395.1 Choranthus vitellius
ATAGTACAAGCTAACGCTTAGTTTAGGATCAGATGGCCGTGTGTGAGTTGTCCAAAGACATTTATTATTATTATTTTCCGAAAAAGGGATAAAACATAACACAGATAGTTTCTATAATTAAATTATTGTTTTGCAGTACGTCAAAAACACCGTCCAAAAATAAAGATAAAACACAAAAAGCTGTCGTCTACCGAAGTACTGGAAGCGTCGTGCCAGAGTGCACCCGCGCACCCAGCGCCACACCTCACCTGGCTTATAAATAATGTTAAGGTAAGACTATAAAATACAACTCATTGTATAGCGTAGAACGTCTGGACGTAGCATGAAATGACGTAGTATGTCATAGCGTTGCATAGCAAGGAATAACGTAGCATGACTTAACGTAGCATGACTTAACGTAGCATGACTTAGCGTAGCATAGCAGAACATTCCTTTAAATGATGACCGATATCTTAAGCGATACCTATTATGAAAATTTTATTTTGTTTAAAAACGTTATTGAACCTCAAACTGGGGTTACAATGGGCGGACTTAATGCCTAATAACATTATCTGCCAGTCAACCCTTGAAGATGGCGAGAAGTTGAAGCGGGAGGTAATAAAGTTATATCTTATTATTACAAATTATCATAAAAATAACTAAATAGTTGAACACATACTATTAATATTACATCTACTCGAAACAAGATTTTCAGTGACTTAACAGTGAATACCACACGGTTTCATTCAAGCTTCACTATTTTCTTCACATACTAACATTTAACACGCGAAAGAAGTCAACTTTACGTGGTACTCACCACTCAGAACCGACTCGACTCGACGTGTGATGTGAAAATTGTAGCAACAGTTTAGTAACAAGTAGGTTATTAAAGAGGTTGTGCTTTCCGGCACTCCAATTTTCTCAATGAGCATATTTTCACGGCATTAAAAGTTACCTACTTCCACATTAGAAGTTGAATATTGTTTCATTTTAGCTTTCTGTTTCATTTTTTTCATTTATTACGAGCGCATTGCAGACCTATATTTTTTATTTAAATGACTCAAAGCACTGAACTTATTGACAATGCAGAAGGCCTCGTATCTCTTTTATAACAGCAGATATCTTATTAGCAAGGAAGTGTAGGCCTTGTATCGCTCTATATTAGAAAGACTTCGAGCAGAGATCTTATTAGCAACGAAGTGTAGGTCTCGTATGTCTCTTTAGTAGAAAGGTTTAGAGCAGAGATGTTATTAGCAATGAAGTGTAGGCCTCGTATCTCTCTTTATTAGAAAGGTTCAGAGCAGAGATCATATAAGCAACGAAGTGTAAGCCTCGTATCTCTCTTTAGTAGAAAGGTTTAGAGCAGAGATCATAATCAGCAATATATTGTAAGACCCATGTCTTTATTTACTGAAAAAGCTTATACAGACATAATAGTAACAGTAAATTGCTAGTACTATGTGATCGGTAATGTTTTCCGAATTCATGTAAAGGTTTAATTCGGCAACTTAATTGTAGTAGTAAGTTACCACAACTTAGATACAAATTCGCCTGTTATTAAAGTTCTAGCAACAACTCTTTCACAACTTAACACCTCACTATCAAGAAAATCATTATATATTAAACTCATAAACTAATCACCAGCCTTTTTGCTAAATGTTTCGTCTTTTGATGGAGTGTTATGGGTAACGTATTCCATCGCGGGCTCATATTCAATCCTTAATTATAATATATCTAAGTTAATATATTAGGTACTATTATATTAAACACAATATAACAATGTATAGAAATGAATAATACCATTCTGATAATTTGAATGTGCGACACAAAACCAACAAAAAACCTTAAAACTGGAGTGCATACAACAATGTATTTTTATAAAAACACTAGCATGGATCGTTGTGGAAAGAAAATCTAATAACATCAAGTGAATTACCCCTTTATTCCTTCACATTATGGTACATAATTTAAAAGTTACCCTTTTGCTTCTCCAAGATAAATATTTTATTTCTGTGTAGACCTAAAACTTTTTACGATAAAACATCTTTCAAGAAACTTTGCAAAGTAACTGTCATTTTGCTTTTAGTCTAAGAGAGCAGCTGTATCTACTTTATATATATAAATTTATATTCTTTTACATTTACGATGTATCTAAGCCATAAGTTTAAAGGTAATTCCAATATCATTTTAATAAAACTCAACTAAGTCGATTTAATGTTTTGTAGATTTCTGGATCAAAGAATCGAACAATCAAGGTTTCGTTTTCGATATTCAAGTTCGTTTAATATTTATTCTTTTTTTTAATTTCCAGCTAGCAACAATGCTATCTTTTAAAACATATACAAGTTATTCCGTAAACTTTGGTAAACTTTGGTAACCTATTTAATTTAGTTAATTCGTTTTTCACTGTGTGGCTGTATATGTACCTATGTGTATTATATTACATGGGATTATTTTAGTATAGTTTGCCGTTTGTGCCACTTGTCTATAAACAATAAACTATCTGTGATTGAGATGCTTCACATACCTTTATTTTTTTAATTAACTCCTTATATAACTATGATTGAATAAGAAGTATTTTTTTCACAAAGTAAGGGTAAGTTGCATAACGCCGTCGCATAGTAATATGCCGATAGCGACTGCGGTCAGTAGCAAGATGAACACTAGTTCCAAAAAAAATTGAGCACTTCCGTCATCCATCCAAGTCATCGGGCCCCCTTGTGATCGTATGATATGAATAGTTAAAATGAGTCGGAGGCCTTTCGGAGGGCAAACAAATTCCGACACTTGGTTCAGCCAGCCCGTCTACAATTTGTTTTGGAGCATATTCTAGGCCATAATAGGCCATGGAGATGGTGGAGTATGTTCTAGGCCTCCTCAATTATAAGAAAACTATGCTCAGTAGTGGAAAGTAGAAACGTAGCTTAAAGCCCATAGTAAAAGGTTTGTGACAACAAAATCACATACCCACTGTATTGGACAAAAAAATAACACAAACTTTACATTTATGTCAATAAAAAATAACAACCCTATACAACACACAAGTTATTGAATTCTATGAAAATTGCTATATTTGTGGTAGCGTGGCACGTTATTTTACGCTACGTTTTTCATAAAGGCTGAAACTATGTATGACCAAGTTTCATAAGCAAAAAGTTTATTGGCGGCACGCCGCGAAATTGATGAAAATCTCGTAAAACCCCAGTTTATTGGATCTTAAGTGCCTTTGCGATTTAAACGTATCGTTTAACTCGTTTAAACCGGTTTGAACAAGTTTATACTGGATATTGCTGCTTTTTTATCGTCTTTTGATTACCTATGCATGCTTCGCCTTTGTTATGTTTGTAAGATACATCGAAAATGGCAGGTTTGGTATTCGATACATATGTAATGTTATTACAAAGGTATTTTTTTTAAATATTGTTAGTCTTTTAGACTTTCCAAGCAAAAATGCAAAATATTACAGATGTATGTATGTATAATTATACGTTTGTTGATACAAGTATATCTCCGAAACTACTTATCTGATTTGGGCCATTCTTTTTTTAATTTTAAATTTATCGTATCGCTATTTTTTCCCGCGGCTTCACCCGCGCGGTGCGTTGATGAAAAGAAGATTATGTGCTATTCCAGACTACAATCTATCTCTATGCCAAATTTCTTTCCGTTCAGTCGTTTTTATTTAAGAGTAATAAATATAGTCTATTGATCTATCTTCATAAACTATCACAAGTATAATTTTAGTAGAACAGATTCAGGGACGCCTTGAGCAAAGTGTAACTTAAATTAGCTGTAATAATCAAAAGCATTTGGTGGTATCTCGCGTAAGAAGGATTTTAAAATGGAAAATGTAATAAAAAAAGAATTATTTTATGGTATCTCATTAACTAGGTACAAGCTAGGTACTCAAGCGTTGTTGCTATAAACACTCGCAGGAACCATGAGAGCTCTCAATTAATTATCAAATAACAATTAAGCGGTGCTGGTATATTATTGTTGCAATTTATTGCAAAAAGTGGTAGGAGCATTCAAACTCTGTGGAAATTACATTGACTCAGGCGCAAAGTTTCTTTAATCACAACGTGACAGAGAGCGATATCTAAAAAATTGCGGGAAAGAAAGATGCAATATGTTCTTAGTGTATCTTTGGGCTCTACGTATTTTCAGCTGCTTGTAGCACTAAGAGAACTTACATTTAATCACAATTAGTATGTAACATTTATAATTCGAAATTATATAAAACTATACTTACATCAAATTGAACAAAACAGAAGAACGGAACAGTGGAAAATAAAAGATACAATACGAGTTACTCCTCGTAGTTACTCCTTATAACATCAACTATCAGTGAAAGCTCCAAAACATAATCAGTCCAGCTGTTCCAGGATCTTATAAGTACCGTGCATACATACAAATGCATTTAGTAAAAAACAGTTATTTTAATATAACATAAAGACACTCCAATTTTATGTATTTCAATAATGCGTGTGTTGTAATAGTCCCATTCCTTGCAGGTCGATGAAAGGCTGACGATACCCCACGGCACTGTAAGCGGCCATCGCTCCCACCACGGCATGCCGCTCTCTCTCACGAACTCCTCCCTCCACTTCCCTCTGTCTAACATGCAGCTCTTCCCCAACCAGAGTTTGGAGATCACCTGCTTGAGTACCATACCCAGTTACGCTAGCGTCACTGAAGATTTTGCGGATATCATGAATCATACTGTCGCTGGTGAGTATTTTGTATAAAACTTTATAAGAATTTCTACATACATTATGAAATTTAAGGAACATCCTTATAAATACGTAGAGGTAAAATAGGGAGATATATGTAAAAACAATAAAGTCTTCATGAATATAAATATAAATGAGAAGAAGAATCAGCATGAACTCATTTCTGCTAAAGAACAATATACTCTAAATTATCCATCTAAAGAAAAAAGGGAGTAACCGATGGATTCATCTTTGGTGGAAAGTGATTACCTCAGTTAGGTATTAGTTGGAGTCTAGATAATCCTTTGCGAATTGACAAATTCGTCAAAATTAAAAAAGCCTTAAACCCACTTTTTGAAGTCATTGCATTAGCAATTTTTTTTGCACATGTGAATTCATAGCATATATAAAGTAGGAAAATGTTAAGGAGTGATAAATATTATAAAGAAGACTGTAATCACAATAAAGAACACTAATACTAATAGCAAGTATCTTTAACCAATATTTATTTTCAGTAAATGTTGTTCGTCTCGAACCAGCGCCAACGCAACTCCCGGTCAAGATTATCAGCGTTGAAAATTTCTCACAGTGCATCAGTCCCAACATAGCTCTCATTGGTTTCTTACTATATACAATTATTGAAATATTGTCATTAAATTACTGAATTATACGTATTAGATAATAACGGCATGAGGGTCCTTAAACCAAATTTCTTATGGTGTCTACAAGTTTATTTAATTATCATCAAATGTCAGCATTACCAAAATACTCAAATGAATAACACATTCATTATTGAGACGCTTTTGTGTTGGGTATTTGTATAAGCATTTTAATTACGTCATTATTTTTTTAATATTCGATTTATAATGATCATTACGAATATCTATTCTTTTAAAAACATTCCCACATTACTTAATGTATCTAAATCTACAATCTGAATAAATTTGTAGGCACCACTAATACAAGATACCTATTTCTGTAATACCGATCCTATTAAATGTTTAAAGTCCTGTATGTTATAGCTTGTAGTGCTATATTATGCCACATATACATTTGGAAATTTAACATTTTTTTTTAAATAGATGTAACTGAATGTTAGCGTAAGATGAAAATTCCAAAAATTTAAAAACTAATATTTTGGAGTTTTAAAATTGTACTGACGTTTTTGTAAATACTTCTACGCTTGATTTTTCTAATTTTCATAAAAATGTATTTTTATTCACTCTTACTTTTTCTATAATAACATTGTAAATGTATCCAACTTTTTAAGATGTTTCTTTCCGTTATACTGAGATTTATATTTTCGAACTCTCACTTTTATAATATTTTGAAACAATTTTATTCATGAACAGGCACTGAAGATGATGAGACATGAACGATTATTGTAGGTCTTAACACTGCAGTCCTAATTAAACTGGCAACAGTCCAAGTTTGGACGGTTGCGCTTGGTATTAATTTTGGCCTAAACGCTTTATCAATGTAGATATGAATTGAAGCAAGACAATTTTCGCAAACGATAAACACACAATGAATATTCAGAAATCATTATTGATGATTTTAGCAAAATCATTAATATTGTAAGTAATATAAAAGTAAAATATTACGCTGACGTTAAAAAGGAAGAACGAATCGAATATATATTCGTATCCTGTGTAAGTATGACCCTTGTAGACATTACAACCTTGTCCAACTTGTAACCCACCGGAAATACACATGCTTTGATATCCTATGTAAATGAACCCTTCATACTTAAGTATGCGCAATTATGAGACTGAATTAGAAAATTAGGTATTTATACGACCGGCGTTACAGTCAATTTGTCTTAGCCTTGTATTTGATATGATTCTAAAGATTTAATCAAAGATCTGTTTGCTCTTCGACTAATTAATAAAATAATAATTGCTTTTACACGTGTTTCTTTTGCATTGTTCATGAATTTACTAGTTGATTCATTTGCTAAGAATATTATTTCTAAAATTGTGAAAGTGGTAACCGTTTTAAAACTGATTTTTGTATTAAAATTCATATCTCTAACTTCTGACGTATTTGAATAATGAAGTTAAAAACTATTTAAATTAAATTTTCGGAGCTCTCTGGACGTGACACTTAGACTGCGTTGATTACGCACTAAATTAGAATGCAAATTTTCTCAAATGAAAATTAATAAAATGAAAAATGAACCGCTACAGACCAATTTGACATGACTTGTAGACAATTCCAATTATATTGCGTAAATCGGTCAGTTCTGTACAACACTATGAAATTACAAATTTATTAAACCCTGACATGACTATATCATTATACACTAATTTTACCGGAAACTCTTATGAATACGACAATATCCAACTTTTTAAAATTTTTAAACTATCTTCATTTCTACCTTCATTTCCCTATCGTATCTGAGCGTTAAGTTATTGAAAAAAAGTTAACAAAGACTTCCAAGTTATTAACGACAATACGGCGTTAATTAGTTTGATAAAACTTCCGCGAAAATGGATGAAATTGAACTTGATATCTTTCTTTTGTATATGTTTTTATATTATTTGGATATTATAGTAAAAACAATCAATATTAGCTTCGAAATCCATCATCAGAAAACATCTAGACAAATTACAGATAAATTCCTAAGACAAAAACAAAGAAACTCTTGGTATTACATAAAAATTTCATCTTTAAAAATCTTCCTAGCCATAATTACTTTCGAGAGAAAAAAAATAATTTAAGTTAATAATATTTAAGGTTTCGTGCTTCAGTTTCACAGAACCGACATCTGGAGGGCTTGACTTGATGATCTAATTAATTTTAGCTTTTTCTGAGAAGCGTTATAATTTTTTGGCAATCCAACTTGAATTATGCCTCGAAGAATATTACTTAAATAATTTTTAGTTGAAATCTGACACTGAGATGAAATAATCATTAAGCAGAGACCTTATGTCACAACATCATTAACATACGAGTACTACAATATTTAAAAGGATGCTAATGACGTTGCTGGGAATGACCTAACGGATGATACATAACTATCGTGGAAACAGATTAAAAATTTAAGTGATCATAAAGGATTACGTATTTATAATATAAAAAGATGTCTTGATAAAATTGGTTTGTTGCAGATCTTGACTGTCAATATCAAATATTACCCTAATAGTAGGGATTGAATAAGTGATACTGGTAAATTTTCACACATTGTGGATGATTCAATTTGTTTGTCGGTAGGTAGTCTTTATGGTGTAGTTTATTATAAACAGCCCCTCAATGGAATTTATTTTTGTTTCACGTAAATTAACAAGCTACGATATTACGAATTACATTGAAATAAGATACTCTTTCCTTATTTGTTCTAGTCTATGCTGTGTTATTAAACGTGACAAGGTATCAATCAATTACTGAAGTAGTAACAAATAAAATTAAGATATCTCTTGTGGACAAAGATGATACAGATATAATTGTGTTTCCTTCCAATTCAGGCCCTGTTTATAAAAGATAATTTACTTTAGATTTATTCACTTTCTTAATTCAGAGAATACTTTTTTTTCCTTCTCTATAAGAATACGCACATCGTCTTGAAAACCCAACAAATAGAGAGTGACCATGTAGTATTATATGGTAAAGCGCATTGACTTGTTAAGATAGGTGAATCAAATTTTGTTCAACGTGCTTTGGTATTCTTTTTTAGGTATTACATTTAGTTCATAACTATCTTTTTATTTGTTTTGTAGGATCTGATACCTTAAGTATATTTGAGTTTCTATTAAATATGAATCATAGTACCTAATCAAGACATAGTAGGTTCACTAAAAACTACAATGATGTGAAAAATGTTAAAATCCTCATTTCCAACTTTTTCAAACACGGAAATGGAGAAAGTTTGTAAAAACAAGCTTTCAATTTTATTTTTAGTTTCACTGCGTTTAATTACAAAGTTCATAATGGATGCGGCGGATTTGCGAACTGTGTTCAACATTACTTACTTGACAAGCCCTAATTATTATTAAATATGAACGCTGAAAGAAAAATTGCTAATAATTTTATGAAAAAACCATAGTTAATAAATGTGTCAGTAGCAGATGACAACGAAAGTTGAATTGTGGGAAAAGTCAGTCGTGTAATAAGGACTTTTCCCTTCAATATCAATATTACCAGTAGGCTAATAAATTTTAAAATATCTGGTTTCAACTCATTACCAGCTTAAAGGGCATAGATCTTTCTGCTGTGTATTATTAATTATTTGCCCTTAGAATATCAAAACTGAGAATTTCTATAAATTGGAACAATACATTGTGATGCTGTACTAAAATTTAAGTTTTGAGTTTTTTTTTCGCTTTAACTTTACATAAAGGAAATTATGTACTTCTGCGCTCATCTCTAACCATTTAAGACTACGTCGCCAATTACTATTAGATGGGATTGTATTCAAGAATTAACTGTTGTTTAAATTTAATGCATACTTTGATATTTTTCGTCATTGTCATCTAAAAAAATGATGTTACATATTATTAGATAAGCATGGTGCAAATTGAAATGAACATTTCTAATCGTGGGTTATGCATTTATGTAAATATGGCATAATATAATTTTTATATTCGTTTGGCCAGTAGTAGGATCAATTATGTAACTATACATATCATAATTAGGAGTGAGAATAAGAGTAAAAAGTGTGATTATTACTAAAATAATAATGAATTCGAGGGTGAGGAATACGTAAAATATACTGATTCGCTGAATCAGTCTGATGCGATGTATGTATGTGAATAGTTATAACGTTAAATGTGAAATCTTCAGTGTCAAATGTCGTGGTTTAAAAATATAAATCACATACTTTTAAAGGATGTTATGGTTTCTGCTAGTGTTCAAATTGCAGAAAATATCCGCAACAGTTTCACTTATTTTCTGTTTGCATCTTCACTGTCGTATTGTGGAAAATAACTAACTCATTTTATGGATGCACAACGATCCATTTGTCATCTGAACATTCAGTAATTTAGCTGGGTTTAAATAGGATACTTGTTTTCTCTTTCTTTACACCGTAGATTAAACTCAAGTCGACTACTCTGGTCGGTGTCCTGCTCTTCAAGATGGATAATGATCCAAAAGGGGCTCTTTTTATGGGTCGTAGATTTCTCCTGCTTGAGAATTAATTATTTTCTTAATATCAAAAGAGCAAATTTTAATTTAAGGTAATAAAAAATAGGAGGTTTTTTATTGTTTAGTGACATCAGTCGCAATTCGTAGGCATTAAATTCCTTCAAGTTTCAAGGGCTTGTCCGAATCTACCATTAAATTGTTCGGAATTATAGTGGCATTACCGCGCCGCGTACCGCGTGTACTGTTGCAAAATTTACCCAAATTTTATGACTCCCATAAATGATGCTTCATTCTTAGAAAATAATAGCTTCTCCTGCGACTACGTCTGCGTAGAATATCTCGTATTCCCTGTTTCATCTCACCCACATGTAGAAATTTCAAAAACGCTGGAGCAAAAATAAGTTTGAAATCAAATACAAAGTGATATATTTCCTAGTTTAACTAACTTCAAGGATTACCATTAAACTTTAGTAATTAACGCCATACACACGTCCACAGTAACTCTGAAGTTTAAGGGATGAAGCGATAAAGTCTTTAATGACATGCCGACCTAATCCGAATCTCCAGACAACCTATACCCACGGTGTCTATAAACCCATATTAA
>DWOZ01000306.1:0-10375 GCA_018251395.1 Choranthus vitellius
GGCGATGAAGGCTAACACAGCCTCAAGTTTTTATATCCATTATAAATATAGTTCACACCTATATAAACAACAAACATTCATGACAAAAAAAAATGTTCTAAGTGAGAATCAAATCCATTTCAAGACTCCCTGTAACTTGCTTAATGCATGACCCCTTTTTGTTTAAAAAGTGTACCAGAAGCTTTTTACTTCCAGCTTTTGTCCTTCTGTCCTGCACAAGGTTACTAAGGCTAAGTAGTATTGTAATATTTTAGCAAAGCCGATGACTTGTAAGATAGGAATCATCTATCGAGACTTTAGGCAATACCACGGGATTGCGATTTTAGATCAGTAATCAATTTTAAGGTATCTTAATTAGAATATATGTATATTGTAATCATTCTATGCAATGTAATCTTGTGACTTTCATTAAGTTAGCTATATGTTCTAATGATGAAATAAATAATTTGACTTAGATAAGCTCTGGTTTTGTAGGCAGGTCTATTTTCTATTGAACCAATAGGCCAGTCGAAGCTAAACAACAAAATACCAATACTTACTCATTTCCACTGCGCCCGACATACAATCCTTGTCCAGGTAAGTCTAGCTGTCCAGTATATTCAATAACAAATGTGTACAAAGATGCTTGAAACCCAGTATGAATTACAAGCATTCCTTCTTCTTCATTCACATCAAATTCTGCATCCATAAAAGTTGTTCCACCAAATGAAAAACTAACAGATTCAATTTCCAGGTCAGTGACATGGAACAATATATCTTCTTCAAGAGTATCGTGATCAATGATATTCACTTCTACTGTAACCTCTCCTGTGAAGGTTCCTTCATCGAGATCTGGAGTTATCTCTACGTTATATTTGCCAGCAGACATTCCTGGTCTTAAATTGTTGACCGATGCTTGTATTATATTTGTAGGAACTACATTTTCAGATAAATTGATTGCCTTTGTAGCGTTTATTATATTTGAAACTTCACTTACATCACTTTGCACAGGACTGGGCGTGTCAAGTTTACTTTTAATGGGCAATGGTGATATTGAAGCCATGGTAAGAAATAGGCATATAATTAATGACTCCATGACAATCTCAAATCCGGTTTATATTATTCACAAAGAGTATATAACACAACCAATATTTATGAAACTTCATCTCAACTACATGGTGATTGACAAAATACTAAAAGCATAACGAGACCAGTTCTATAGCTTATATTGAGTTATCCCAAAGATTCATTGTGATAAAAATGATACACTTGATAGCAACGTAAAGTATAATGTACCGAAATTGCCCTTATATCAGAATAGTACAATGTGCAAGAATCAGGCGTTTCATGTAGTTTTTTTATGTGGATAATCATAAAAAAAAAAATTGTTTAAAATAACCAAATAGTTAGTTGTGTGTGAAGTGATGATCAAAACGTGGATGTTGCACGTGCATGCATTTTATGTATTTTTTAAACTTTTAATGATGAAAATCTTATATGAAAGCCATATTTTTTTATTGAAACTAAACTTTTACTTTAGCTTAAACAATAATTTATGATTTTATACAGGACTAACTTCTACCCACGGCTCCGTCTGCGTGTTAAGTATATTGATAAAATGTAACATGCGTACGTACGTTATTTCAAAATGTAATCTAACACTGTACCAAATTTCATTCAGATCCGTTCAGTAGTTTTTGCACAAAGGAGTAACAACTACCCATCTATTCTCATAAAAATCCCAATTAGTAGGATTTTATTCACAAAGCGATACTTTTGTTGAACTTGAAGTATATTGTAGTGTACAGTTATACTACTACGATAGGTGATTGATAAATGGACATATTTTTCGCACATATTCGCTACGACAACTTTATAAGGTAGTTCGGTTAGTTGCTTACTAATATATATTTCAATAACAATTACTACGTTTGTTTGAGTAATTCTTGTTATTTTTTTTAAGAATAAATAATAAAGAATAAGTTAATTTTTAAGTATCATCCTTAGAGAGTAAAGTGACTTTCAATGTATATTTTGCATCTTTAATAAAAAAATGTGGTCAAGGACTTACACATAATTTAAGTTTCATTTTTATTGTTACATAGTAGATGCCTTCTTTGAATTAGCTTTTGCGTAAGAGAATAAACGGATATTAACTAATTTGTATAACTATTCAAAGGACAAATAAATAGTACAAACTTTATGAAATAACTCTTAGAAATTACTTATGGGCTTATTTTAATATATAGCAAAAAGGTTGTTACTACTTCTCCGCTATTTAATTCTTAAAACCGGTGATAGTAATGACTACTCGGAAGCAAATGAAATAAATAAACAATATTATAAAATATTTATTAATAACAACAATAACTTAAATATGGCTATAATAGTTTTAAAACTTACAATATTTAAACTAACACAAGTAATTATTGTGAATGGTGATAATAACAGAGAGGATGATAAGGAAGCTGGAGGTGATGATATTGGCATTGCTGCCATAGTTCTCTGTGAGCCAAGAGTTTACTATGTTGAAGTTATTGTTCGACCAGGCGATGGACGCTGCAATGTTTTCTCGAATAGCGGCGATAGAGGCTAGTTCACCCGCCGAGAAGATCGATTGATGACTGTTGAAGAATGTGTCAATCTGAAAATAGAATTGATTGATGATATTTACAGACAACTTCAAGATACGATTTTAAATAACTATAAAGAACTCAGTTTAGTTATAACTTTAGTAACATCAGTTAGAGAAATCCAAGTTGTAATAACGTAAGTTTAAGTAACCGTACAATATGTCAATGTCAAAAGCTTTTGTTGATTTAATGAATTAGGTTTTTTTGTTTGGACGTAAGTTAAAACCTCAAATAAATCTAGTGTAATGGATAAAATGGACCATATGTGAGAATTTCACATCAGAGAGGGATAGGAGAGACAAAAAAGACTTGGTAGATGAGGAAGAATGAAAGAGAGAAACATTATGCAGACCCCAAATAAAATTGACTAAAGAGCAGAAAGTTGATATACAGAAAACAAACAAAAAAAATGTAGAAAAATATTATTTACTTAGTAATCGTTCTACTCATATACGATATCAAGACATATTGTTAGTAGATTTAAATATTGTGAAAATCATCACACTGATTGATATTGTTGATGTTGATTAGAAGGTGTGGGATAATATGCGTCACCTGAAACCGTAGATTGTGTTCCTAGTTCTATATCTGACAAACTCAAGTAGTATGAATGACTAATGGAATATCTCTTATCAGTTTTAAGTAGGAAAAATAAAACGAGCTTTAGGTTGAAGAGACAAAGATCAAAATTAAATAACACTAGTTCGGAACTAAAAAATACAGTATAAAGGAAATCCCCAGTGGGAAAATCCTTTATAACTGAAGAAGGCAACACTATCACTTTTTGGGTATAAAAACTTGAGTACATCAGTTTACTGTTTTTATACCAAATTTATTATACAGCATGATCCATTTTTTTTTTATTTTATTAACATTTTATATCTACTACATTACTAGTACAACATTTTATGTCTAGTTAGTATTTTTTTTTGAATTGAACAAATATTCTTGCGCAAATATTATTGTTCTGCCAAGTATCGGTATGCTGTCTCGCCATGAACTCGTTACGTGTGAGAGATTCCTAATGTTCAAAAGTACGGAGCTCTCGTCCGAGAGCACTCGCTCGCCACTGTACTCGTTACGCGAGGGACCTATGGGTCACTATGGTGTTCTCAGGTACTGAGAACTCGGACGAGGGTACTGTCTCACCTCTGTACTCGTTACGTATGAGAGACATACAATGTTTATAGGTACCGAGCACTCGGCCGAGTGTAACTCGCCACTGTACTCGTTTTGTGAGAGACCCAATTAGGATTGACTCAAAACGCCGAGCTATAAGCGTGTCTAGGTTATTTATTGAATTATTATACTTATGTCACCATAATATGACTCACCGAGACGACCTCCAGCGAATTTTATAAATAACTAGCTGACCCGGCAAACGTTGTTTTGATTGAATTACTAAAATAGCTATTGAAATGATTAAATTACTAAAATGGCTATTAAAAAATAAGGGTTGATCGTAGAAGGGTGAAAATTGAGGTTTGTATGTATTTTTGTATGTTGTATCATAAAAAAATAGAAATTAAAAATTTTGTCTAGAAAAAAAAAAATTTAGGGTTGTACTACCCCTAACATTTAGGAGGATGAAAAATAGACGTTGGCCGATTCTCATAGATACCGGATAAACACAAAAAATTTCACCAAAATCGGTCAAGCCGTTTCGGAGGAGTATGGCAACGAAAACAGTGACACGAGAATTTTATATATTAGATATTGAACTACTTACCCAAACTGAATGAGCTGTAGAGGTAAGTCTTCTTGAGAAGGCGTTCAAGATATTCGTTGTTCCGGTCAAACCTTGCACTCTGTAAAACAAACACATTTTAATTAAAAATAGTCCTACTAATATTATAAATGTGAAAATTTGTGAAGATGTTTGGATGTTTGTCGTCACTTCACGCGCTTACTGATGTACGGATTAAGATGAAACTTAGCACACAGATAGACCATATCCAGGAAAAAAAATTAAGATAGATTTTATCTCGGTTCAACGTTCCCCTAGCATGTAATGGACATTTATAAATTTGGATGTAAAAATTTCATCGCGCGCCAATTGTTAAATGGATTTTAATGAAATTTGACACATATATAGATAATCTGGGCTATCATATAGGCTACTTTTTATCAACACAAGACAAGGGCGAAGCCATAGGCTAAAACTAGTTATTAAATATAGTTATTAATAAATCACAAGATAATCATATAATAATCATATAGTTATCAAATAAATTTGCATGATAGTTCGCCTGGTGACAGATCTACTTTTGCCAAATAATACATATATATCTTTCTGCCGTATGTTTGTGAGTTTTCCTTAGATATTAAACTAGGATTTTGAGATACGAACTTTTTAGAGCAAACAATACTGTTCATCACAGAAAATAGAGTTGTGGATACCCAACCGGCCAGATACATATGAGTTTAACAAATAAATTAAAGATTAAGTAAACTAGAATAAATCAAGGAAGATCACAAAAGATTGATAGGCCGGTTGGTGTAGTGGTTAGTGAGCTTGATTGCTACGCCGAAGGTCGTGGGTTCGATTCCCACCCAGGTCAAATATTAGTGTGATGAGCTGGAATGTTTGTTCTGTGTGTCTAGGTGTATATATCTATATAGGTATGTATTTGAAAAAGTATATATGTATGTTTATCAGTTGTCTGATCACCACAATACAAGTTAACGCTAAATTTGGGATCAAATGGCTGTGTGTGAGTTTTCCTGAGATATTCAACAAATCGTATTAAATTCACCTGGGTTGGATTAAATGGAAGTTCTGAAGGACGAAGTCTAGTGCAGCTTCCAAGCCCTCTGGACTGGAGTTGATGACGGAGACAAGTATTGTATGTCTGTCCTGTTCCCGCACAGCTGACGTATTACTGATCACCTGGTCCAGGTAACTGAAAAAATTAAAAAGATAATAAGTAATTTAAAAAAAATTAAAAAAAATTATCAGTGTGTATCAAATGCATAGTAGTGTGTGTAATGTTTTTACTTTATAATCTAATGCATGTCCAATGCTTTTATATATAAAATTGTTGCTTTCTGCGCTCCTTTTCCGTGGGAACTTTAGTTGTGCTAAATTTAATATTTCTGCGGTTGCAAAATTTTAATAGAAAGGTATACAATAGGTAGAGAGGCTTCATATATCTATACTAATATAGAAAGGAGGAAAGATTAGTATGTTTGCAGAGAATAGGCTCTAAAATTTAGGAACCGATTTGAAAAACTCTTTTACAATTAGAATCCTACATTATCCCTGCTGAACATAGGTTAACATACAAAAACTGATAATGTTACCCAATGTGTAAGAAAGTACCAATAAAATCTTTATTCTCGAACGCTGCGGAAATTATTGACAATAGAGCAAAATGATGTACTACAGTTTTATAGAGGACATCAATATCTACAAATAAGTCCGCGACCACCTATGTCTAACTGTTACAGTTATATCACAATAACTAATTTTTCTAGTAACTGGCTCTTCTGCAATGAAGCGAGGGTAGTTTCCAATATTAACATATACATGATGATGTTTTTTTTCATTAACTTACAAGTCACGAAGCTGGGCGTTGGAGGTGCATCCAAGAGCGTTCAGCAAGATGGACTGCTCGCTGGAGTCTGTGCTGGCCAGGTACTGCTCCCAGAGGAAGTTGAAGTTATCCACGCTACCTCCGCGAAGACCAGAGCAGTAGACGATTGTTTGGATATCAGGGTTAAGACGCTCGACTGGAAATATTATTTGAAATTGTACTAACATAATCATCCTTGCTAATATTAATCGATATTAATCCACGCTTAGCTCACATCAGGGAGAACCGCATTGAAATCGATCCAGAGAAGTGTCGCAAAGATACAAAAGAAGATACAGACAGAATATTCTAAATATGATTGTTTTGGCTTCTATTGCTTTCTACGAATCCATTATAAATGTTTCTTCCAAATATCTTTTATATACAGACAACGTTCAGCTACAGATTTATTATATGTATTGATGACTACTACTTTTAAATTCAGTTTTGTTTTGCTTCGTCTCTTATAGGACGTACCGTGAAGGACTGGAATAAGTTGCCCGCATCGGTGTTCCCGTCCCATTACAATGTAAATGCTCCTCTTGTCCTCAAGTCAAGAGTGAATAGGTTTCTTCTAAGTTAATCCGATTTACCATTTAAGACTATATCGCCATTTACCATCAGGTCGTTGTAGTCAAACATTAACTTATAATATGTAAAAAAAGTTATTGCGTTGACGGTGCCGATATGTATATATATACACACACATCCCTGATATACACACACACATGTGTGTGTATGTAGGTGTGTATAACTGGATAGACTGACAGCATCGCACATAAGCGTTTATTGATCGGCACGGTATTGGCGCTGTAACATGATAAAATAATGGAAGTTGACAGTCGCCATCTTGACTGCTATCAGTCGCCATATTGACAGCTATCAGTCGCCATATTGCATTAAATGTCAAATCACCAGATTCACCAATGGACGGCCCCTATGACAAGCTTGGTGGAAGTGTTCCAGTTTGTACCAAACCTTCCCTTCTATTTTGTATAGAACAGCATGTTCATTGTACTTGTTGATGGCAACTCGCATTGTTAGTATCTATTTGACATATTATGACAGGTTTAAGATGAAAAGTGTTTTTACATGGAAAGATACTAGAAAATTGAGTTAAAGTTATAATACGAGTATTGTAAACTTTATCTTATCGCTTTTGGGAGTCTGTTATCAACTATGAATTCTTTCAATTTCGTAACATCCATCTTTCTGAGGTATTCAGGCATAAAACTGATGTTATGAAGCTTTGTAACCGAAAGTATCGGATATCCAAAATAAAATCTGTAACTAAAGCCGTATCCGTCAAAAACGTTTCGGATAATTTAAGGGTAGTGACTAATTTAAACATGTTTCGTCAGGTTTTTGTTTCACAACTCGCGCGCGACATGTGAATCTTGCAATTCGTTATTTCTAACACGTAACATGACCTCATTCATAACTAGTATTTTTTTACTTACGTAGAGGTATATTTGTAATCTAAACTATCCAAAACTAAATGATAACCCGTTCTCATTTGATTCGTATATCCTGATCCGAAATTTCATATCCATAACCTGACACTAACCCTTCCACCAATCTGCCTAAGAGTGGGTGGAGTATTCTCTTCTCCTTCAGATACAAAAATTGATACTAAGCATGGTTCTCTCAGACAGGCCCGTTGGTCTAGTGGTTAGTGAACCTGATTGCTACACCGAAGATCGTGGATTCGATTCCCACCTAGGTCAAACTTTTCTGTGATGAGCAGGAATGTTTATTCTGTGTGTCTGGGTGTAAACATATCTATATAAGTATCTATTTAACAGTATATATGTGTAACTATCAGTTGTCTGATCACCATAGTACAAGTTAACGCTTAGTTTGGGGTCAGATGGCCGTGTGTAAGTTGTCCACAGATATTTAAAATTTTAATTTATACTGAGGAGACCTAGAGCAAACTAGTGCCCAACCCAATGATCCGGAGTTCTTATGCCGTCTGAAGGCCAATAAGGTTTAACGATTTTTTGCAATAACAACCAGGACCGATGGCCTTACGTGCCCTACGAAGCACGGAAGCGTCCATGAAATGTTTGCCAATAGTGTCAAAGTAGCGGTCACCCATCGAAGACCCATTTACGATCGAAAGAGGCCGCCGGGATATGAACGCTTGCATGCCATATAAGGTCATTATCAAAGGCATTACTTACTAGTATTGTTGCGGAATTGCTCCAAGAGATTCTGGGCCTGGTTCACACAATTGAGGTTTCCATGACGGCAGTTGAGATCCAGGATAATGTTCCTATGGTACGCTGTGACGTGTTCCTCGCCAGACTGCGCATTAAAGCCCAGGTGGTCGAACAGAGGCGCTGAGAGGTTGAGAATGTATGCCTGAAACATTATTATATGTTGTGTGTGTCAAAAGAAATGAAAAGAAGTAACACTTTTTTGGTAACGACACCAAAAATAGACAAAAACCTAAATATTGTCTAGTTAATTTCAGGGTGTCGGTTTTTTGTAACAGTGAGCGCGCGCATCATAAAAAATTACTCTGATATTTTTTCTCTAACGCGCCAAAAAAGGTATAACTTCAAAAATCTTGACCATCAGTTTACATTTAAAAAATTGGAGGTGTGTCTTGAAGTGTGTCTAGAAGACGCATTGTGGAACCGACGAAAAAAAAAATTAGGGAAATACTGATACAGATTATTTTTTTACACTTTTTTACTCACCCTAAGTCTAATCTAAATTATTTATTACATACGAACATCGAACTCACTTAATGAAAGCACCTATTTCATTGACATTTTAAAACCGTTTCATGTTAAAAAGATCAACTTATAAATTTGGATACCTTGGGGCAGAAAGGTCATATCAACCATTTTAACAAAAATGAGTTATGAATGCAGTTTTATTTAGAAATTTTCACTCTATTTATTGGTCTGTGTGACGCTTTCAAATTCAGAAAAAAATGGTTTATTCGGCCCAGATGACTTCACTTCTATACAGAGTTTTTGTTGAAATGTATGATGGTAGAACCAAAAAAAAAATATTTAGCAATAATATGTTTAGTTAGGACTTAATAAAATGTAACAACTCATATAATAATGGGGTGTATAAACCATTTAAAAAAATGGGTCGTAAATCCAAGTTAACTTCTAAACAAAGATACTGACAATAAAATGAGCCAGTTCTCCTTTTTGGCTTAAGAGCCAATTCTCCTCTATTTCTCCCCGTCCTTCATCCATCATCCTCCTCATTCTTCCCTGTCTCCTATCCTGAAGTGGTATTTTGGAGTATCTGGGGTCAGTTGCTGTCGTTATTGATCCCAGTTGCTTTAGCAATGTACTGCTTCCCTTGTTTCTTTCCCTTCCCCGCATATGCGAGTCTATTTCTTCCTTCCTGGCAGGCAACGCGTTAGTAACACCCCTTTCTGCTGTTATTAACGTCTATGGGCGGCGGTGATCACTTACCATCGGTGACCCTTCAGCTCGTTTGCCCAATTATCTCATAAAAAAGCATTATTTAAAACACTAACTTTAATTATAGATCCCTAATACAAAGAAATACACAAAATTTCATAACTGTATTGTTAACCGTTGAGGAGTTCCCTTCTCTGGAGCCAATCCTGAACGTAGTATCAGGTCATGCTTATCATAAAACTTATCATCAGGACGGAAACTTTATGCAAAATTTCAACTCCGTAGTGTAAGAGGAAGTTGCTCTTTGACCCGAACAAGTCAACAAATAATATATTAAAACTAGCTGACCCGGCAAACCTTGTTTTGCCATATACATTATTTTTAGGTAATTTGTAGTGTAAAAAAATTATAAAATTACTAAAATGAGTATCAAAAAATAGGAGTTGGTGATAGAAGGGTGATAATTTAGGATTGTGTGTATTTTTAAATGCTACATTATAAAAAAAAAATGTCCATAAATTTTAAAAATATTAGGGGTGGGCAACCCTTATCACTTAGGGGTATAAAAAATAGATGTTGGCGGATTCTCAGACCTATTGAATATGGAAATAAATGTTTCATAAAAATCGGTTAAGCCGTTTCGGAGGAGTATCATAACGAACATTGTGACATGAAAATTGTATACAGGGTGTGGCGTAAATAATGGATAAGCCTGTGCCTGTGGATAAGCTTCCTACTGGGCTATACGAATATAGTTTATTTTTTTTTATGTTACGTATGGTCTTAAAAA
>DWOZ01000307.1:0-10375 GCA_018251395.1 Choranthus vitellius
TGATGCCCGCGCTTTTACTAATGTCCACGGGCGGTGGTGATCTCTTGAAATCAGGTGACCGTCTGCTCGTTTGTCTGCTCATAATATATAAAAGAAACTATGTTCAATCAGAAAAATGTAGGATTATTTTGTTAATGGATTTGTTAGGTCCAGTAGTTTTTATTTTATTTTTAGTTTCGGAACCCTTTCTCCTCAAACAAACAAATCTTTCCTGTTTATAATATTAGTAGGTATAGATGTATTTCGAAATATATAAAGAAGGGTACACGTGCGCTGTAAGCCTTCCTTTATATATGTGGTGTAACATTGTATAATCCATCACAACAGCCGTAATGGTCGAATGTTGCATAATGCCGGAGCCCGCCGCGCGCCGCCGCAGTCACGCCGCGCCCGCCACACGAGTCTCGACTGACGTTCCTTCTAGGCTGTCATAACCATTTGTTTATTGGTATATTGAATACCAATACCAATATACCGGGGTGTATCGGATCGCCTAAAAATATCAATAGAAAAAACTAACGGACGACTCTCATATCTTCTCGAATACTGGATGCGATTGATATTGATCGTCTTTCAAAAAATATAACCAAAACATTCGCACATGTCTTATTGCTTACAATGTAAGGAGAAATTAAATTAATTTCAATTTTAGAATGTATTCTTATCGTCACAGTTTCGCGTAAAGACTTACATTTATATAATAATGACAGTGGCAGACTGATAACTGTGTGCGTCTGTGTGTGTGGTAGATGAAGGCCGCACAATATTCGCCAGCGCGCACCATTAGCCGGTCATCGAACCCTCCATCCTTGGCCCAATGGCAACAACGATGGCCGCTGGCGCCCCGCCCGACGACTGCACTTCGTCTTTATTACATAAACAACGCTTACGATATTTCACCAAAATAACGACAACAACCCAAAGCCAGTTTTACGACTGCAACAAAACTATCTGGAATCTTAAGCAACTGTCTCCGAATGTTTATTCTTAAGAAATTGGCTACGAAAACAAGTTACGACGGTATAGAGCTTAGTCAATTCTGTACATGAAATAGTATATGTATTTCCAAAATAAGTATCAAGGGGTGATTAGGGATCGATACCGATGCCAAAAGAGCAAATAATTAAAATTATTATTTATTAATTAAATTAAATTATTAAGCATATGTCTATCTTTTATGGTTGACTCACAATAACACGTGTAACTCCCGATAGTTTAGCAGTTCGAAGCTTTCTGATTATATTTGTCTACTCTTACGTTCATAACAATCTCAATCACCCTTAATTGAACAAGTTAACATTATTAACTATTCCATAAAAAAGAATCATATTAATCGGTATAGAAACACCAAAGTTTGATATACATTAAATACGCTAATAATAAGTATTTTTTTCCTATGGAGAGCTTCCGCCGCGTGCACTGTTAAAGTTAAAAAATGTTTAAGTTTCGCAAAAATCATGTATGACAGGAACGAAGTCGCGGGTTAACGTTAGCGTTAGCCTAAAGTAACTATTCCACGCGGACGAAGTCGCGGGCGGAAGCTAGTTCATAATACATGATGTTCGTTTGAGAACATTAAGTGTAATTTGATCATCCTCAATTTTGGCGATTGCCTTAACTCTTTTTTAATTCGAAGCCTGGAATTGTATGCTAGTGCCTGCCTTTCAACTGGGGAAACAGCTTCTTGATGAGGACCCTCTTCTCCGCAGTACCGACGGTGGTGAACACCTCGCAGCCGCAGTGCAAGGCCACGTTGATGGCCGCCTGACCCACTCCACCGGAGCCCGCGTGGATCAGAATAGATTCGCCGCGTTGCATTTGTCCTATCATCACCTGTAAACATTTAAAAGACGTATGTTGTCGCCGACTCGTTTTATATGCAGCGTGCTGTGTGCTCGGTGAATACACTACTCAACACTAATAGCCAGCAGTTCCCGAGAGAGCTTTATAAACTTAGTAAAGATTGGATAAAAACGATGAAACAAGTCAATAATGTAACGCTACTTGCTTTGTTTTAGATTTTGAATAGAGTTAGTTCCTTTGATTAATAACTAATTATAATGATGGGAATAAAAATGTACCAAAGCATAATAGACTGTGGCGTACGCCACGGGAACCGTTGCCGCTTCCTCGAAGGTCCATTCGTCGGGTACTGGCCACACGAGGACCTCGTCTCCTTCCACCATGTTCGCTATGCCACCGTTGCGTACCATGCCCATCACACGAGCCCCACTGCAATCGAAGTAGTGATCATATATTCATTCAACTACTTCAGTAAACACCTCCCTACCTACGGTGTAAATGGGTCTGTTTCCTCTTTCAAGTAGCTACTCGAAGAGCTAAATTTATACTTTTTCTTTAATTGTATTGTATAAAAAAACTTTAAAATTAATAATGAAGAGTCACCTACATTTTTCCCGTAATGAAAACCAGTGTCCTCATTATGTCAAAATTGTGATAAATGGTCATACTGGTGGACACGACTTACTCGACAGTTCTGCCAGCGACTTCCGAGCCTCGACCACCTTCCAGAGACAATCGTCCACGAGCCACAACGTCCGGTGCTACCTTACCAGTAGCAGCCGTGACGTCACGGAAGTTAAGAGCCGAGCAGTAAACCTCAAAGAAAAAATAAAAACATATGTTATATTATATGTATATCTGTGGTAAAACTTTATGTTGCCCTAACATACTTTTGCTTTCAGTCAAGAGGGAACGTTTGATGCCAGAGAACTTGAATGCTAGGTCCCTTTATACAGAAAAAATATTATTTTTAATATTTTCTGTTTGTGAACTCGGTCTATTGACAGACTTGCCCCGACGATATGAATGCACCTTTGTTGAAGAACCGAGCGCAGCACGGGGACGATCACACGCGTAGCTTGTGATTACGATAAGAGGACCCTTATGTTTACTTCATCTTGTTATAGTTTCTATTATTGAATAAATTCTTTCTCTTCAATAATTAATATTAGCGATGCGCCGCCTAGTCGGCAGAAAGTGACCAAAAAATGTATTTTCTTAACATAATTTACCTTTTAAAATATGAAAAACTGATTATAAAATAAAAACATAAATAAACAATCAAGGTTTTTATTTAATTTGTTTTAAATTAATTAAATTAAATAACTATCTATCTGAAATCTATCTAACACTGAAAGAATTTTTCAAATCGGACCAGTAGTTCTTAAGATTAACGCGTTCAAGCACACAAACAAACAAACTCTTTGGCTTTATTATATTAGTGTAGATTGCATTTATATATATATGACATCAAATCGGCAGAAAGGACCAAATTTCATCTAAAAGTAAACAATTATATAACGAAGTAACCCAACCTGAAAATTAAACAGATGAAACATAAATCTTATTATTTTGTCATTTAATGATACTTACATGGATAAGAACGCTCTCTGGGTTTTTGAAAGGTGTATCAACTCTTATGGGACCTTCAATCCAAGTCAAGGAAGATAAGTCACCGACAGTCGAATTGTTTACATAAGCATGTTCAGCTTCCACTGTTTCTGTATCTCCAAGAACGACATGTCGGTACGTTCCCCACTGGCCCTGAAGTTATATTAGTGACTAGACTCGCAGATACCGTTAACATGATAGTTGATCAAGTTAAATAATATTAATACATACTTTCTGAAAAACATTGAGTCCAAGGTTTTTGTCCAGCTGCTCCTTGTACATTTTTAATTCTGAATTGAACGGAGGTGCCGATGGGTCGGCAATCAATACGCCACATACAACTTCAGCTCCAGGTTCCTTCCTCAAACAATTAATTAAACCTAATATTCCATTTAGATGCTCGTTTTGACTGTAAAGAACAAGTTTTTGTTCATTTTTCAACTCCCGCTTAACTTTGTCAATCCATGCATAAGTCTGATCAGCAGCTTGAATGTTGACGAATGCAGTCGATACCGATCCAATCGTCTTTCTTAAAAGAACGACATATTCGACACCGGTGTCATGAACGGTAATAATATCATATTCATCAGCGTAATTAGTCGGATCAGGACGCAGTGTCTCACGACTGATTATGAAACATTTATCTCGTAGAGTTGCTGTCGCTTCTTGCAGAGTGTGCGGCCTCTGTAGAAGATTAGCTCCAATAAAAATTACAGTATTTGTTTCTCCTGTGATTTTCTTATTTTTGATAGTGATGTGAGAAGGCAGTTCCATGGATTCCTCGGATATGACCAACAGCTCAGCTTGCACAAGAGGCTGATTGTTGACTGCGTCACTGATTAGTCCCATTATGGTCTCATACTCGTTGTTCTTATATCCTTCATCTACTAATTCTATACACTTTACGTGCTGTGTTTGAATGTTTTCTAATACCATTTGCATATTAGTGTAAACAATATCTTCCAGCTGAAATAATACATTGTTGTTTTAATGTACCTGTAAATACCTCCTAAATATGTACCACACGCTGCCATCATCGATGTACTCGTACTGACGTGGAGGTGACACTTTATAGTCATTGTTAGCGATATTAGGCGGATGGAGGACTGTGAGAATGAGCGCAGTTAATGTTTCGATGGAGAAATATTGCAGAAAGCTACTATTTTATATACTCAAAACTAGAAATTGCTTTCACTTCGCTTCAAAAAAGGGTTGTCCAATGGTTTCGGAGTTGCCATACTAGTTTATCCCTCGGGAACAAAGCAGTTTTATGGGATAAAAATTATCCTATGATGAATCCTATCATTATCCTTACATAACCCACAAACATGCAAAATTTCATCTAAATTGATCTATTGGTTTCAAAGTTGCCATACTTTTACTTGTTATCCTGCGGGAACAAAACCATTTAGGCCAGATCCTTCCAGATCCTTCGATTATGCCAAGTTTCATCTTAATTTGTCGAGTGGTTTAAGCGTGAGCTCGAACTGATAGAAAGGCAATTAAAAAAAACAGAAATGTTTTCTATATCGATAACATAGCCTCCCTGCTTCAAAAGTACTTAATGTACAGAATTGAAACCGTTACAGTTTTATTGTTAGTATAGACCCGGCAGACATCGTACTGCCTCAAACGATAAATAAAAAACCTAGACGTTGTCAAGTTTTATTATTATCAAACATCGCGTAGTCTGAAATTATTAAATTCGGGGAATAAGTTTTTTTTTTAATTTATTGATAAACAATTTACATGTAAATAATTTAAACAACTTGAAGACGGACCTTGCAAACCTCACCCGGTTTATATTATGTCCGACGGGTCGTTCTAACTATTGTTATGACAGTTATATATAATCTAGTAGGCTTCTATCTTATTCTTGTACATTTTACTATCAATATATAAATGTTGTAACGTTATTAGGCAGTTCGTCAATGAGAGTAGGAACAAAAGCAGCCGAGGGAGCGGAGTCGCCGCGCCGCCGCCGCCGCCGTAGCCATCTCAAGCAAAGAACGCTGTCGCGCAGAGCTTTAAATGTTGCGTTGCTAATTACTTCTAACGACAATATCTCAGGCTATGCATCTGATTGATAAGTAGGGATAGAAAAATTTTGATCTGGATTAAATGCCTAATCTAACTAATATATTCATTTAGATAAGGAATAATACTGAACTAAAGACAATAGCTTTGAAAATAACGAAGATTTTTAAATTAAAAATTTGAACATAAATGTGGTTATTGTAAGTCAACCGTAAGAGATAGAGACATGCTATAGCAGACTTTCTTATGGAATTCTTATAAATCTTGGATTCCTTAGTACATTAGTCTAATAAGTATACGGAAAGCGCCCAGTTGGCGAGACCTTTTCAACATTTATCGCCGTATTTTTGCTAATTTACATACAAGTATAATAACTTATATTTAAATCTAAACGTTTCTAAAGACTCACTCTTTCTATTATTGAAGACCGCATAAATATCCATTTGGTAGTTTTCGAGTTTATCGCGTCTGGATGTCTGTCCGGACAGAACATTAATTGAAACTAGGAACATTAAACATCTACCATGCGACACTCGTTGACCGTTGCCAACTTCAATACTACAAATGGCAAATAAAGTTTATAAAATGTGCGACTGACTTTGAAACACCGAGAAGAATAGACAGCTCTGTAGTTCTAAAAAAACAGCATCTCGTTACCTTCATTGTTTGTTTGCCAAAGTTAGGTATGAATACATTCTTTTCGAGTACTGGAATACCATAGGGAACCGTCTTAGGGATCGGAGTCGCATCATGTCCTCGAATCTCAATTCCACCAGCCCTATAAAAGGAAAATATACCACATACCTAAATGTAATGTAATAGACGCAGGTGGATGGAAAAGAGTTCTATGAAATGTATGTTGAAATTTAAAAGAATATAATGGCGATGCCCTTAATTTACCTGATAACGTTAATGTTTGGGTAGTATAGGATCTCCATAGATTGTTCACTCGAGTCCGGTGTCGCGTGGGATACGGCGCCATGATGCATCATGACATCAATACTGATCTTGTCCATTTTCATTGGGACGAAAAGTCCGCGAGTATCTTGACTGATGCTTTTCATTTGCAGCATACAGTCCATGAACGTGACCCAATTATTAGCCCAAACGATACGACCTCGCGTGCCTTCGGTGTTACAACTCAAGATACCTCGGAAGAGCCCGCTACAAAAATAAATTAATGTTAAATAATATTTTAGACTTAAACTTACCGTTATAATGTTATTTTAATTTCAGCGTAACTCTATTTTAACCTTAACTTAACCACTGTTATTTTTGATAAAAAACGACACCGACGGCTTTACAGCCCTGGAGGACGAACGTGCCCTGGAGGTTACTCATCAAACTATCGCCAGGAAACCATCCACTGTCTGTACTTTTTGTACAATTTACTTTTTTATTTTTTGTTTTTTTTTACATCGTTTTTTTCACTTTAATTCCTTTCTTTTTCATTTAATTTTTTTTTAACTTTTTTCGTCTTTCATTTTACCTTTTTCTTTCTCTCTTCCACTCGAGCACTTCGTTGCTTAACTCCGATCATTTACAATCAACACAAGCCAGACTAAGCGCTACTCAAAGTTCTTGAGTTTCATAGATTAACAAGGGTTAAGTTACTCGTTAGTTAACCCTTCTTTTGATCAGAACACAATGAAATACCCGTCAGCGACCTGTTTATCAGTGATATATAGCAACGCACTAACAATTACATAAATTAAATACTAGTTTTCTTACTTGCAAGGGTTTTCTTTCTGAGGGAGAATAATATAGTTAAAACTGGTTGTAAAAACCACTTAACTTTAACTAATTTAAATGTTAAATATCTTGCACCAATATTTAAATAATAATTAAGTTTTGTTTTTAGAAAAGAACAGATTTGGAATAGAATTAGCAATTTTTTTAAGGCCGTTAAATAAATGAAAATTCAATAATAATTAAATTTAATTCATCTAATTTTTTATTTATTTAAATAACGACACCAAAAACTCGAAATGATGATACCAAAAAGCGTAATTTTGACTTAGTGAATGTTAAAATTTTAGATCTTATTTATATTAGTTACGCAATGTCTAGTCAATAAATAAACACCTTTAGATACCGAAAGAGGTCTATAAAAACTATATTTTAACCAAACATTATCTTTGCTGTAGACTTTAATCCAATAACGATGAATAACACTCACAGCACGGCGCATAAAATAGTTAAAAAGCAATCGTCCGGTAATAATTTGATTCAGTATCGTTTTTATTTAGGCCTAAATGCAATACCGCACAATCTGCCCACTTACGGCGTTAAGCGTCGATTCAGAACCATAATGCCGCAACTGCCGAGTACAAGTTAGTGCGAAAAGCTCCGCAATGGCAGAGCTTTCGTACAGGAAAAGGAAGGACTTCACTCCCCGCCTAGACCGACGTGATTGCCTCCTGCTCATTCGCTTCCGAGCGGTGGCAGCGAATGCACGTCTGCTCCTCGCGCGAAGCTCACAAAAATACGATCGCGAAAAAACTTTTAAGTGAGACGAACGGTATCCGGGCGCATCTGAAACATGAACTATTTCGTTGTGCAGTGATATTTCCTAAACGTGCAAAGAGACTGATAATCTTCTACAGTGTTCTGAAGAGGCTAATTACGAGCTAGGCTAATTGGCGGGGCCGGCGTTTCATGAAGGTGAGCCGACTTTTATTTCCGTTCGGCAATCCCTCTAATTGCCTCAATTAGAGTAATGCGGCGACAGCTTTGAAGAGTCCGCTTAATGATCTCCGCTGCGTAGCTGTTAGTCTTTGAAAAACCATAAAAAATAACAGGAGGTTCCTGGAAAGCTCCAGTGAATGCAAAATAATTGGCTGTATAATTTGCATTACGTTTTATTCATAACAAGAATGAAATCTGTAGCTTTTAATGTAATATATCAAGTGTAAATTTATTTATTGTTCGAGTTATTATTATGAATTAGAGTAGCCGGCATAAGTGGAAAAAATTTATGCATTTTCATGTTAAGCGTTAAATTAATTATTAACAGTTGAAAAGAATAATTTATATATCAAGATAGAATTGTTTAAAATATCGATTGCGAAAAATAATAAAGTATTTTAAATTGAACATACGGTTATAATTATTTGACAACTTCGCAATATTAACTTAGTCATAAATTTTAAATATTAGTAAATATTACTCTTCCACGAGGAATAATGACGATAACTAGTAATGGTCACAGTGAAATGATATAATTTATCAGTTTGTACTGGAACTAGTTAAAAATATAACATGTTTCCGGTTACTAAGTTTTGATTGTTACATAATTATTAAAGATATCGTATAAAAAGATATGTGAATTATTATTATAAATAAGATATTTAAATTAATATTGAACAATGCTTGCCAAACTTTGTTATATATGCGTTTATGATGCATTAAATTTAAAGCCGTATATTATATATGTTTTCTTAAATATTTAATTTATGTGAAAATACAAAGTGCAATGGATAGTTGAAATATATTTTTTTAAATATATTTTTTTCATATATAAAAAAATGGTGTCATCATTTTAAAATCGGTTTAATAATAATAGTTATTAGTACAAACAATAAGAAAACTAATTATAATCTGTTTTTCTTAAGTTGTTATTACAAAATATGTCTTTCAATTTAATTTCTGCATTAAAAGATATTGTTAAAATTTAAACTACTCCAATTCGGTTTAAACGTTTTGATTACCGTTTTGATTTTTAAAACAAACTCAAAGTTAAGGGGAAAATAAATAATTAACCACAGATTACGGGAAAGTAATAAAGTTATAAAAATAGATTTTGTATATTAATATAATGTCAGTTCATTGTTATTATAATTGCAAATTTAGATAAGTATATTCATTTAATTTTGTGAACAATCTATATTTATGTTAAACGTATGTAAATGAACATAATATATTTTAACTAAAATTAACTCTTACCACATTTTTTATGTTTTTATTATTCATGTGAATTATTAATTCATATTACACAGAACATAGAAAAAATAAAAAAATATATTTTTAATTTATTACTCAGTTTTAAATGCGGTCTAAATCATAGTAAATTGTTATACTTTGTTTTTATAAATCGATTATAATATATCAAAATCATACTACAATGAGTGAAAGTGACATTGCTTTGGTTATCATATCTGAGAGGAGTGTGGGAGAGAAAGAGACATAAACGGAGGGAGAGATAACAAACTGATTAACCGCTAAACAAAAATACATTAAACATAATTGTCTGGGGACATATTTATTTATTACTAGGGTCTGTGCGTGGCTCCGCCCGCATGGTACCAATATTGATAAAAAGTAGCCCATGTCACTATACAGACTATCAATATCTCTACATAAAAAACACGTTAATCCGTCGCTCTGTTTTGACTTGAAAGTCAGACAAACATACAAACACACATATTTTCACATTTATAATATTAGTTAAACCCCCCCCATAATATTAATTGAAACAATTCAAATATCATTGAGGCAAAGACGATCGACAAAAATGTTATTATATTTAAGAATAATATTCTTATTATCGGACTTAATATATCGGATAAAAATCTTATTATCAAAGGCCAATAAAACGCAGTATATTATAAAAGATTTAAGAACAAGTATTAATTTATAAGAATGAGAAAAATATATGAAAACTATACGCATTCATTAAAATACTACAATTCAATCATCACATTCTTCGATAAAGGAAAATATTGTATGGAAACCTGTAGTCCTCTAACGACTAGGGGTTCCCCATGAAGTTCTCGAAAATTTGTGAAGTCTACCAACCCACACTTGGCCAGCGTGGACTACGGCCTTGTGAGGCATATTATGACAGGACACCCAAGCCCAGTAAGGGGACAATTATGGATTACAATGATAGACATATCGGGTATTGGGTCTTATCAAATGCTCT
>DWOZ01000308.1:0-10365 GCA_018251395.1 Choranthus vitellius
CTATTCTCCTTTTATCAAACAATCACCAAACACCGCGTCGGAGTTCCCGTTCGATTACATTGTAAGTGTCTTCAAGTCAAAAGTGAATAGGCTTTTGCTAAATTAGTGCGCTATACCATCTAAGACCGCATCACTACTTAACGGCAGGATCGCGGTCAAGCACTGATTAACAGAAGGTAAAAAAAATGGTTAGAGTGTTGAAGTCGCTCGATTGTAGTACAGCCGGAATTTTGTATTCACATTTATATTATCATCGCCTCAATAGACCTTCAACTCTATATAATCGGAATACAATTACGTTTCCTTGACGAACGACTTTCAGGTGCAGTTGAAGGCCGATTGAAAAATGTGAATACTAAATTTCGCTTCAAACATTAAGCGATACGATATTGCTACGGCTTTTGAAACAAGAATCGCCCAACAGAACGCCAATCGAGTTTTCACTGATTATCACTTTTTTTTTAACTGACAAGAAACGAAAAAAACTGACAGATGGTAACAAGACAGAAAGAAAGAAAACAAACTGGTACAAGTCCTTAATCTTTCTTCATCTTCGTTACCTGTTGCGGCGTGCTGTTCCCGGTGTTCCTTTTCAGTTTCCTGGAGATCCTCTTTTTGTGAGGAAGACTCTTCTTGCTTTGCTGCTTGTTCGCTGGTGACGCGGCGTGGACCGACGTCTCTTGTTCAGTTAGGATGGGAGTTGTGTCCTATGGGAAATATTTTATTAATGATAAACTCTATTCATAGTTATTTGTACTGCCCAAAATCATAACTCTTAGATATACGTATTTAATCTATTTGTTTGTGTCTTACAAAAATTGTCTCAGAAAATGCTGTTTTGACTGAATGTAGATTTCACTTATGTACAATGCTAAGCTGGGTTTAACATATCAACCACGAAAAACAGTAACTCTTTACAGTAACTCATAAGAGTTACGCCTTTATACATAAAACAATAAGGGCATAACTTTAGTGTTACTCTACATAGTTACGCTCTTATGGTTTTGGACAGAAAAGACTATCGACATAATCTTTGTTTTATTATTACACAAAAATACCGATAGGTAAGAAAATTGGAAGGATATTATGGGCGCTCAGCTATAACAAAGCGATGTCATTCTACATTTAAATTATTAATATTACCTTCAATGTGGTTTTGGCCTTGTTATGAAACCAATCAGTGTCCGGACACCGCTTCATATCTTGCAGCGGTGGTAGTGGAGGCACCTGCACCACTATAGTATCTTGTTGATGCTCCTGTGTACACCAAATAATAAAGAGTTAATAAATAAATACATATTATATACAAGAAAATATTATATTTAAATCTATACTAATAATTAAACTAACATCTCAAGGAAATTTTTCTTGTATAGCAATTAGTTTACACACTCATACACGGCGCTAGGATTTAATGTACTACGGGTGGCGTGAACAACAGAAATTGCATATACATATTTAGACAGGCCGGTTGGTCTAGTGGTTAATGAACCTGACTTCTACATCGAAGGTCGTGGGTTCAATTCCCACCCAGGTCAAACTTTTCTGTGATGAGCAGTAATGTTTGTTCTGTGTGTCTGGGTATATACCTATATAAATATGTATTTAAAATTTTATATGTATGTTATCAGTTGTCTGATTACCATGGTACAAACTAACGCTTAGATGCCCAAACGTGTGAGTTGATGTCCGATGTGTGAGTTGTCCAAAGATATTTATTACAATTTTTATCTGTGCGCCAAATTTCGAAATTTCTAAAAATAAGGCGTAGGCTGACTTTTGGAAATCGAACCGATTCTCACTTAGAAGAAGACACTACCTTATGCCTAAGATATAAAAAAAAAGAGAAAAAATATATCGCACCCTCAGTAATTCAAGGGATTACGTCAAAATTATCGCAAACTGTGATTTTAAATGCTAAAGGCACAAAGAAAAAAATTCTACCAATAGCACTGACAGAGAGAAAAAGGACAACAATGACAATATGAAATAACAAGCATGAAAAAGCTGTGATGTCTGAATCCAGAATCTTAAAATGCAATTTCCCACAAAAATATGGTTTTAGGTTTGTGCCATAATATTACTAAGGGTACAATATGTTAATGTTAAGTAACTGCTGTACAAGTTAAATATAGCAAGGGCGGATTACTAATATAACTTAAATAACAATAATAAACAAATAAATACAAATGGTACAAAGCGTTATGAAACTTACCAAGCTTTGCCCATTATAGAGGCGCATTGGAGCATCCAAAATGACAGAAGTATCCACTTCACTTCGGACTGACGGCACCTGCTAATATATAACACAGTTTCATTTTTAATTATAATGATAACAACAAATCCATTCTCGCCTAGATTAAGTTATATGCAAGAATATAACAGTAATTCAGACTGAGAAAAAAAGGGGGAAAATAAATGCTTATTGCTGAAAATAATATCAACTAAATGCCACAAGCTAAGTGGTCTTCTGCAACACTGATTTTCAGTCTTCCTGAGATGCTGTAGGGGTTGCGACCACAGATGACTTCCATATTTAACTAATATAATATGCTGAAAACTTTATCAACCAATTTACCTGTGAGGTGTCCAAAATGTAAGAAGTTTTAAATAAATACTGTACCTAAGTTTATACAAAATGGAACATACATAGTAGCCGACCTTGTGATGCGACGTTCTGGAGTGCTGAGCCAAGTGCGCTACGATAGCTGCCAGCTTCCCATCCGCGTCCAGAATTTCCTCCCCCCATGGGCCATCGCCCACTTGTTCTCCTACTTGCCTGGTGAAGTCATATCAAGTATTTGCTGGGTCAAAAACAAGTATTTAACTATTTTGCGTTAGCCTGGCGACTTCTGTCTCTCGTAAGTTATCAACCATGTTAAGGAAACATGGGTGTGGTAGGAAAGTGGATGGGTGACTGCTAGTGTAAAACATTTCTTGAGCACTTCCATATTTATTAAGCCACTTAAGATTGTTATCAGATGGCAATCATTAAACCTTATGGGGGAACTTGGTTGGCATAAAAACTTGGCTTCAGAACTATCCCTTCCACCAATCTGCATTGTAACTGTGTGGTAAAGCATACTTCCTCATGTACATTCATGCACTTAACATTTATTTGCATGGCATGGAGAAACAGAGGGAATATACATATGTTTCTTTCAATGCTCCGCACCTCCTCTATGTTGGGACATATTTTACAACAGTAGGTACAACAAATTTTACCTGCATAGCTGTGACGAGAAACCCTGTGAGTGCATGACTGTAACAACCCTGCCACCAGTTTCATCTTGGACATTCAAGGCCAAAGAATTGCCCTCAACGTGCACAGACTGCAGAGAAGAAATAAATTTAAGAAACAAGTTTTTTTTACAAATTATAGTACTATTTGAGTTATATGCAATTAAGGTATATTCAGAAATTGCATTAAGCAACTAAGATGTTGTGAATAACTCTAAAATATTTGGTCAAATTAACATTCATATCCAAAACAGAAGATAATAAATGTGCAACTCTTTAAAGTAAATCAGAATACTTTCCATATAAGAAAACAATAAGGGCATAACTCATGTTACTCATAAGAGTTATGCCTCTTTTATTTTCCATCATTAACATGTAACAAACATGATTGCATGTACAAATGATTGCCAAGTACTTGAATTCCTATCTGTCATATCCAAATAAAAGTGACCCTGCCTGCATGGCAAGGTACAACAATTTATAGTCAGTATATGTAAAGTCTTTCCTATATTCACTCACTAAAATTTGAACCTTAAAAAGGTACAACATATAATAATATAACTGTTTTAAAAATTACAGAGTAAAGATACTTGTATTCATGAAAACTATAATTATATTTAAATATTGACAAAGCAAAGAGTAATTTTATTCCATACATTTCTTTGTTTCTTTTTAATTGTGTTTAATTTTTCCAGCGTGCACAATAAAGTATTCATTAAGTTCAAACAAATTCATGAAATGATTAATTATATTATATGTACAGTATAAAATCTTTGTAACACTTTCCTTTATAATGATAAACTTATAAAGTAGAAATGAGTACAACTAGGTTGGTTTACATTAAAACCCTTGTTCTTTCACTTCATATAAAAATAACTCTCTATAACCATAAAAAAGGGACTAACCCTTGAGTTTCTTTATAAAAAGTTTACACTGTATATCACTAACAAACTCATAAATAAACACTAAAATAAATGGTAACAAATTAATATTTCTAAAGTTGGATTCCGTCTATTACAGATAGCAGATAGGTAACAGAAATATAATAAATACGGGTTGGTTTTTTAATTGAGGCACCTTGATTTTATGTGGAATTATCTGGGATGTACCTTAGTGGAATATTCGGGAAATAAGTTGTAATTTGATCAAGTTATCACTGTTATAGAAACTATAAATATTTTTTCACAAATTCACAGTTCACATACAAATTTCATGTCCAAAACTAACAACAAGAACACTTTTTTTGCATAAAAATATGTATATCCAATCTACTTTTTAAATAGATTTATTGATAGGCAATTTACACTTCAATGCTACTTTGTCAACTTTACTGTACCAACTTTTTATTACATGCTACTTTAAAACTAAGTTATTTTATTTCTTTTACTGAAATATCATACTTTTCTGCTACATAAAATTGTCAATTAATAAACAAAAGTATGTATGTTCTCGCATACCCCATTGATATATTTTATTTTTACTGTTGTTACGAAATAAATTCTGATTTGATAAATGGGCATTTGTTTTAAAATAAATTGATAGGCATAATTATCATCAGTATATGATTAAAATCAATATATAAGTATATATATATATATATTTATTGCCAATTTAAAAAAAGGACTGAGTGACTTTCTAGTTGCCCAGAGTTTCAAGTTTATGTGAATGCTCTGCATTGCAACATTTCGTTAAGTTAGGTTAGTTTATTTGCTTGTTAGGCTGCTATATCAGATAAGAAGTCAACATCTGTGACAGGTGATATCCTCCATCAAGTTCCACTTTTGTGTATTTCGAACTTAAAGTTATGTTGTTTAAACTATTTATGTCTATCAAAATAGAAATTTCCTAATTTAGGAAAAACAAAACTATGCGTCGTTCACAGGAGCAAAAGTTCTAGAAGGGCTCAGCACTTTCCCCTTTACCCTTTCTCCCCCTGTATGCAAAATCAAGGTGCCCTGTTTCTAAACCTGTTTCTGAACCAAAAAACACCTAAAATGTTTGCCCTTGCAGAAAGCAAATGCGGGACTACCTAACTTTGCAGGAGGGCGACCAACTCACTTTAAGTATATTACACATACAACATACCAAGCATACATGTTAAGTAATGATTAATTTAAATCACACTGTTCTTAATAAACCATATCATCATGAGATTTCCTAGGAAATACTATATCATGGAATTGTAATTTGTAATTGCTCATAAGTGTACTAAGTTAATGCACCCAACACCAGCACCACTTTTCATCAGGTGGGATAGATGTTAAGCATTAACTTATTCTACATACAAAAAAAAGTATAACCATTTATTTAATCACTCAAGATAAGATGTAAGGTAACAATCGTGAGTTACATTCACTTATTATTATTATGTGTTATTATAGTGGGATTTGTGTAGAAAATGTATGCTATATAACCTAGCATCACTTAAGATATTAATATTCTTTGCATTGAGACACTTGACAATACTATATTAATAAACAAACTGAGAACATGAAAATTAACAACCTAATAAAAATCCTGTCTGTAAATGACGATAGTTCCTACAATGTTAATTTAAATAACAATTGATAACCATTACCTCGCCAGATTGATGAGTATTTATGTAATGAGTAACCGCTTCATCCATTTTATCTTCTAATAAATGGGATAACACGTTTCGCATGACGAACTAAACGATAAAGTTATTTTATTTCATCTTTTGTTACATTACTTAGGTTAATTTGACAGCTGTTCACATCCAGTCTATATGTCTAAGTTTAAAATATATATAATATTGAAATCACATGAATTATAATAAAATTAGACCACTCTAAACGCAATACATTGTTTATCGCACTTATCAAACACATAAATTAGTCCAATGATACATGGTTACCAAGACATTATATCATTTCTAGAATTTAATTTTATTTCTATTCCATTTTACATTTTGTATTGTTTCCATAAAGTGTAGAAATAAAAAATATACCATAGACAGAGAAGAGAATAGACTTCTAGTGAGCGTGGCCAGTTTGAGATAGCGATATTGAATATAGCAAATATGTATATAGATAGTTTAGTGTTATCAATACACTTATTTTTACCCTAAATTGTTGTACCTAAGTCGTGAAATGTTCAGAGTAAGAGATCTTTATCCTTTAATGATGAAAATTACAAAAGATGAAATGGGGAAACCACTTTCTATCACAAATCACTATCCAGCAATGAATTAAAAAGTAAAACTACAGTGGTTCATATAGGTAGCTTATGATCTAGGAGATGTAAGTAAAATAAAATGAAGTGGTAAAATAAATTATTTATTCCATTTTCGTCGTCATAACAGTTCACTTACCGTTAATCAAAAGTATTTACCCATCTGTATCTACCAATCATCATTTAGCACTACTTGTGTGTAGTGTCATGTTACCAGCGAGTGTGTACCAGCGAGGGTATGTAGTGGCAGAAAAAAAAACAAGGTCATACAGAAACGTGGTACACATCAACCAGCCACTTGGAAAGCCTACCGAAAGGTCTGTCCTATTAACACTGTATCCGCAGGGTATTCAAAGAAAACTGTCATTAAGAAGTGAACTCTAACAATCAAGCTGAGCCAAAATCCCAAAAAATACAAATAAACAAGAGTAAACAGAAAAGAGAATGATGAGCAACAGCAAAACGGGGTAGCCTAATTAAAGTCTTGTTTGCACCTAGTATTTGGTACAGAAAAGATTATTGAGTTTATGAATTTTGTGTAAAATTAAATGTAAATTTCTTTGTTTGCGTGTCTTCATTGGACGTCAGCAATTACTAATTTTAATTAACTAAACCCCAAAAACTAATTTTCAGTATTTCGCCACAATAGATCAAATTTGGTCGCAGTGGCCGTTGGGTTTATGTCCCTCACCCATCTATTCACCTTCGATTTTATTAATTTTAATGACGACGAATAACCGCCGAGTCCCTACAATGTTATAAGGAAACAAGCAAGCAAACAAATATTATGACTATGATGACAAACAAAGAACTTGCACATTCACAAAAATACACTACAAGTTAAATAAAAGTTAAAACATGCAATGCAATTTATACTGCAACTTAAAACACGGCGATTATGATGTAGCAATTCTTGGCTACCACCTGCAATATTATAAGAAAACAAGGTTTATCAAAATATTCAAAAACACAAGCTTTAATAACACGAGGAAACATTAAATTCATAATATTATTAATGGTTAATTTCAATCACCAATCTCTTCAATATTAAATTAAATAAATCATTTATTAACACTGAAACCACACTGACTGTGGGTTTCGTTTCATTATCGTGAAAATCCATGTAAGACTTACTGAAATAAAAACAGACAGTAAATAAGCAGTGTAAATTTTGTCACTATATGTTGCCCAGATCGATACGCTAAATAATGTAAATGCTTGACTGAAATCAAAATCTTAAAATTATAGTTTCATTTTCATCGAAATCAATAATCAATGCTTGACTGAATGATAAAAAAATAATCAAAATCTAAAACATAATTAATGTCACAAAACCGAATCCGAACCGAAATTTATCGGAGGCACGTAACTTCGAGGGCACACGTATCATATATACATGATAACAACCTATAAAATATGTATTGATACAAAGTACAAAACTGTACACTATCTCATAAAATAATAAAATAAAACGAATTCTATTTTGCCTTATTAAAAGACTTTAATATACTTAATTCGTATAATATTTTTTTAAAATTTACATTAACATTTGAAATATGACCTTTCGTTCTTCTAATCGCCTTCCTGTAAATTGTTGGAAATAGGTACAGTTGACTCAGTATACTTAGGAGGCGTCGAGATCACTATGAAAACACCATATTTTTATAAATGTTCTACACAAGTTATAGCAGTAATTATTTGCCAGATCCTGTAAAACACGGGAGATATTTAGCAAAATTATTCGGAAACCTCGACGTTTGCTTTGGAAAATTTAATTTTGCAAAACAACAAAGGATCCGGCACGTATAACGAGACATGAGATGCCATCTTGCTGTCTCCCTTCCTTATGCAGCGGTCGCATAAGCCGTTCTCTTTCTTGTGTGAGTGAATAAGATACTATCAATTAATCTATAGTATTCTCTGTCTACGATACAAATTCTCTTCTCTGTCTACGATATAAATTGTCAGAATTGTCAGTGTCAGAAAATAGTTGATGGTCAAATGTTATCGTAATTACGTGAACCCGTGACAGTATTGAGATTTGATAACAGCAATTAAATTTGTCAAATCAGATCAGCTGCTTGTTTTGTGTTGTGCGATGTAATAGAATTCTCGTAATTTAATCGTCTTATACCTTGTTAGAAACACACAAATCGATTGAAAGTAAGATGTTCCGCAATACTTTAAAACCACAGTTGGTGCCAAGAAGTCTTGAGGTATGTAATAAAATAAAAAATCTTTTCATAACCTAAAAAACATAATAGAAATAGACTTATTATCGGGGTTGGCCTTAGATGTTATATCTTAATTTTTTGTAAGAGGTCAGTAGTTGAGAAGTATTTTTATGATTTTATCCTTAGAAACTTCGAAACCAGTAGCGTTAAACGTCTACGGACATAATCAAATGCACTGAATAACTTTGCAACACTTTCATCATATTTCACAATCACTACGATGGCTACAATTTGGAGAGTGTTTTTATTTATATGACAAGCAGGCAAACGAGCAGACGGGTCACCTGATGACCTTTGACTATCATTGGCCTGATTTGGTTTTCTTTGTTTTTTGTAATGGTCCCTGGATTAATCTTTTAAAAGTAACATATTATCTATGTCTTCATTATGGTAGTGATAAGCATTATTATTGCAAGACCCCATTAAAGTTGTAAACGAGAAACAATCTTCACAAGCTTTGATAAAGTTTATGTTTGTTTTATATGGAGATATTTATATGTATAGTAAGATATACACAAGACCCTACCAAGTGTGTAGTAAGTATACACTATTACCACATTCACTAGTTGGTAGGTTGCTGACTAAAATGTGAACTGTAAGAAAATAAGGCCACATAAAGTTCCATAATATGTCAGCAGATGACAGATGATTGCACCAACATCACTAGTTTGGTATCCTAACAAGGTCATACACAGTTTCAGAGATGTAAACACACAAGTAAGTTAGATGTGATCCGAGAGAAACTACGAGAAGGTCCTGGCTTAGCAGAGTTCATTGCTGAAGACAGGCCTAAAAACTGGGATGACTACGAAGGCAAGCTGAAAAGGGAGAAAGGGGAGTCCGAAAGACTGAGACTTCCTCCTTGGCTGAAGACTACTATTCCTACTGGTAATTATTTAGAAAACATAGTATTGGCTAGCTGTACCCGCAGCTTTGCTTACACACATGCATTTTTTTATTACCTGTTGACCAAAAAACCCATACAGACATTCATCCCATATTGAAAAAGAATCCCATTATAATTACGGATGAAAAGCATCCTATATGCTAAGTATTTCTCAAGATTTAAAGCCATTCTAAAAAGAAACACTACATTAATATATTATATTATGAGGTATTTAAGTAAAAATGTTCATCCCCTTTTTCTATTGTTTATACAATGGAAATAAAGAAACGCTGAATTTATGTTATAGGTATCATATCAAGGATATGTCAATTTTAAATTCAAGGTAAATATATATATATATATGTTTACCTCAGGAGCTTGTATCGAAAATTTCAAAATATTTGCATTTGTAACTGTAATTGTAGTAAAAAAAAGCAACAGACATCATATATATTTTTTTTAAATTACTACACATTATTTTGACTTTTATTTCTTTTTATTAAAAAGTACCTTATTTAATGAATATAAGTAAGGAAATTTCAAGCCGATATTTATGAAAATTCCCATACAAACTTTCTTACCATATACCAAGGAAACCCAGAAATTAGTCAGAATAAAAAGTATTCTAAATGTTAATCAGGGATATATGTAAGTAATAACTTTACAAAGATTTTACGTGATGCGTCTTCACACAGACAGACAGACAAGAATTCCAAACATAAATGTTCGTACTCTATATCAATATTAGGGTCTCCCTTTGAAAAAATATATAATGTACAGAAAAAATGTACTTTGAGTTTTATTATATTATAG
>DWOZ01000309.1:0-10360 GCA_018251395.1 Choranthus vitellius
TTCTCATTTCTGGTAATGTTTATTTCTGAAAAGGAAACGAAAGCTATCTGTGACCAAACACAAAGTAATTTAATTCTATAGTCTCCCTGTAGCTGTGGATTTATCAATGAAGATTATTCATAAAGTACATTTAAGATTTTTGTATTAGCATGATCTCTCTTCGGTATAATTATCAAACCTAGCAATCTTTAAATAGCTTTTAGAAGCTAAGAATCAGTAAGTTAATCTCAGATAATTTCCTTTCAAGGTTGTCCTAATGCCTCACTTTTATCGTTGATCTTTTTTAGTAACTTCTTAAGATGCGAAGGTAAGACATGAGAAAAGGTAGATCCGAACACACTAACAAACAACTGGCGAAAATGAAGGTATTTATGATATTATAGATGATGATGAAAGTTACCATAATGATTATTACCACAACGATCCACATTATTATAGAAAGTCTAATTGAATTATTTTAAGTGTTTCTAATTCAACTGACGACATTGACTCGAACGAAAAAACATTACAAGATAAATAACATCTCTTAAAAACTGATGATGATGAAAATTACAATAATGATAACCGCGACGCTGACCAACATCATTGCACTATAAAAAATCAAATTGAAACACAATATTTAAATTAATTTCCATCGAATGAAATCGAAACCATGCTACGCGAACTGTGGTTGAACTCCAAACGATGCAGTGCACTGCAAAACTCAAATGAACTTTTATTTACTATATCCATAAAATGTCGATGAAGCGTAAAACTACCGAGGATAATCGTTTTTAATTAAATATATCCGCCTATTTACACGACGGGTACATTCCACTTTTCATTTGGTTTCCAATTTCGCCAGTTCGATTACAGGATAGCTTTTTGAAGTCTATTTTATTGATGCAGTTTTTCTTTAAATTTTTGTTTTTGTGATATGAATATCATAATTGTTAATTTATTTGTAAATCTTGGGATTTGCAAAGTCATGTTATTAATATAGTAAATGGTATCCTTCTGGTAAGCTTTCCTAGTCATCAACACTGTCTCCCGACTGGTGCTTGAGACATCGCTCTTCTTCGCTCAAGCCTTTGTTGTTTCTCTGTATGCTTGAATCTGTTTATATACCATCACATACTCTCGTTTGCAGGATCAACAGGTATTTCTATAAAAGAATTTCTAACATAATATACTAAATTTTAATGCTCGTATTAAGTTCTAATCTCACGTGAAAGATATTACATTTTACAGCAAAATTTATACCCGTGATGGTTTAATACAAGATGATTGGTTTCACAGCGTAAGCGAATGCACTTGACATCGTTAGCGCGTATTCCCCATTTCCAAATAATTTCAAACTTAGCACGTAATATATTAGGAGCAGTTAATACATGTCGCTTGTTTAGTTTTCAGAATGTGTAATAATGCGCTTATAGAATTATGCGCTTGATAATCTGCAAGTGACATGAGCGTCAAACTAATGACTATATAAATTTTCAAACTGACGATAATCCACATACCTATTGAATCTAATAACCGGAGGGCTCTATAAAATTTGTCACATGAATGACCATCCATCAAAGTGAAGTGAAGCGATGGCAGTATGCGATGTTTAACACAAACGAATTCCGACTTTATTTTCAGGAGCGTACAGTGTATTTTTAAATGGTATTTTTTTGAGCAATCATTTTGATTGAGTATTATGTTGACGATATTATGGTGTTATTATTTTGTTGTTGGTTGGTTTTTGTTAATTAATTTAAGTTGATTTAATATTTAATCGCTAAATTGCGTGTATTGATTTTTGGTCTAAAAGTAGAAAACTACTAAGTTTGATGTAACTTTTTTCCGCGACTACGTTTATGACGAACACTTTTCACTCCCACACTAGTCAAAATTTCAAAAACGCTGGAAAAAAAATAAAATTTATTTATTTCTCATAAAATAAAGGTTCATACTGAAAATCAGCAGTCGTGGGTCATTGGTGGCTCCTGACATTTGGCTGAGTATGGCCTTTTTCGGCGCTAATTCTTATATTTATCATAATGTTAAATCCTTTGTTATTTTTTTTTTCTTTCTACTTTTTAGCGTCGAAATAAATGTTTCTTTCTTCTTTCTTTCTTCTTTAAAAAGGGAAGCAACATCGGGCGCGGTCGGTAGGACGGGTGACCGCTAGTGGCAAAAGTGCGCGCTTCCGTGCTTCGGAGAGCACGTAAAGCACGGTCCCAGTTGTAATCGTTGGATAACAATCGTTAAGCTATGTCGGAGGTTCTTATGGGGCTTACGTTCGACACTTTAGTTGGCCTTAACACGTTACATTGTACAACACATACAAAAGGAGACCCGACCTAGTTATGGGACAGTCTTAGGTTGCGATGATAATCATCCAATAAAGAAAGAAAGAAAACAAAGAAATATTTATTTCGATGCTAAAAAAGTACAAAAAAAACAAAAGACTTAATATACTAAATATAGGAAGGGCCGAAAAAGGCCATACTTAAGTTAAAGATCTTCTAGAAGTTATAAGAGATTCCCTCTACTCTTGCTTGGGTCATTTGCCAAACAATTTGTCGGCATTCGGGGAGGCTTGAGAAACAATTTTTCCTTTTTGGCCTATAGCGCATCGTGCCTTTGATGTTTGAAATGTTTGGCCGCGTGGTGTCAAGTGTGATTATATTTTTGATCCAGATATTTATGCATTGTTTGGATCTACCCTCTTTTTTACCCACTTCTAAAAAGGAGAAGGAACGCAATTCTAGTTTATATATATATAAAACATAATAGGTTATATACATGTATATATATGTTGCCGCGATAACTATTTATTGCTTTTTACTGTGATTTTATTGTTAAAATCTGTGTTATTACTAAAATTAGTCAGTAAGTAAAATTACAACTTTAATGTCTGCGATCCTAACGCCATCTGTTGGAGTGTTTTTTAAACATTGTGCTCAAGCGGTAAATATCAGCATTTATAAGGATAAAGGCAGACATTATGTTACTGAGCTCACTATGCTCCTGCGTTTCGGATCGACGACAACTCTGTAAGTGTGATTTTATTTTAATATTGTTGCAAATTATCTACTTATTACTATGTGCATGGTTATTTTATAACAATATTCGATAATAAAAACCATAATAATCACGTTGCTATCTTTCTATTTATAGTTAAAATAATTACTTGAGTATCGTTATGAATAAATGTTGATGATATTGTAGGAGATTAAGGGCTAAAATGTGACTATAGCAGTAACGTGACGTAACATCGCGTGAGCGATGGAGTAGGGGGCCGGGCGCTTGCTGCGCAGTCAGCGCGCCGGAGCGGCATTATCGTTTTGGCATTCGGACGAGACCGACGTATAATAGTGGTTCAATATTGTGATTACGTTTTCTGTTATATTTGATATTAGATTCAGTTATTGTTATCCTTCTTTTTTTTTAAATTAACTTCACTTCTGGTTCTTAAAAATATAATAACTTACGTTATGATTCCACATCCAGTTCTGTAAATATTTGTCCTTGAAAACTGTATATGGATTGCCAGGGTTCCTCTCGTATTCGGAAGATCCCGAAGTGTCGTCCGTTAGAGCCGAGGATTTACCAGAATCACTACTTTCTCTATGTCTGTATTTGTACTTATTTCCTGTTTCGTATTTCCGTCTAAAACTTTGAATCTGAAGAAATGATAATTAAGGTACGATTAACTTAAGATCAACTTATCTTGATGAAGCATCGTCTTTTAGGGTTTCGTAGACAATTAAAGAAACTTAGTTTCGCTACATTGTACTTAGGGGTAGTATATATTTGCTAAGTATAGTTTTTATCGATTTGTCTCTTGTCTGTGCGTTTTTACGCGTTAATCTCAAAAACGGCTTAACCAATTTGTATGAGGTTTCGACTGATGTATTGCTTATTGGATACATGAAATAAATAAATATCTTTGAATAACTCACACACGGCCAACTGAGCCCAAACTAAACGTTAGCTTTTACTATGGTAACTGTAACACGCATATATTTTTTGAAATACACTCATAGATAGATAAATTAGTATCAACATTCAAACACACAGAACAAACATTCCTGTTTATCTTAGAACAGTTTGACCTGGGTAGGAACCGAACCCACGAACTTCGGTGTAGCAGACAGGTTAACTAATCACTAGACTAACCGGCCTGCCATTAAATGTATATTTGATTAAGATCAGTTTAAAAAAAACAGGTGTGTATGTCTATTTAGAGAATACAAAGCTGAAGCGAACCGAGAGAGAACCGAGCAATTGCATTAAAAAAAGTTATAACACTTTGAATTTTCTGATTCTTCTACGTTCAATTTGGTGCAAAATGCACATAGAAAGTTTAGTAAAAATAACTCACATTAATACATAAAGTTGGCCATAGCGTAATGAACCTATAGTAGGTCAATGGAGATTTTAGGCCGAATAAGGGAGGTAAAATTCTCAGATCTCTTACTGCTTTTGATAAAAACACCTATATTACGTTTATCAGGAGAAGAGAGCAACAATTTTTATTAATAATGCAACATTAATACTTATGTATTTTAGTAATTGCGTTATACAGTAGTAACACAATGTAACCAAAATACTTATATATAACTAGCTTCAATTAATTAAAACGTTTTGAACCAGCTATGCCCATGAATCCTATGCGCGATATTTCCTTTTTCAATAAGTTACAGATTATTTGATAAAAATGATGCTGTCCATTGAATAAACGTTTTAAAATCAACATAAATCAAATCGGATCAGTAATTTCTTAGATAAGATCGCAAGTACCTACGCACATACAAACAGTCAAAACTTCTAAAAATCTGTGTTCTCTTCTTTACATTAAACCCCCAGTAAAAGTTTCTACTTGGATGCGTTAAATCATAAATTTGACAAATGAAATGAATGACATATTATAATTTGTTTCCTGCCAAATTAATGGTGCGTTCAGATATTTTCTAAGGAAGATACTAATGTTCGCTTCAGAATTTTTTTTTATAAATATCTGCAGCTTCATAAAAGGGAATAATTGTTAATGAACTAAAATAGTAATTAATATAAAGGGGTAAATGTTGATTAAATGAATATGGTACTGGTCTTTTAAGATTCTAAAGTTTATTTTCTTATATGTTAATATATTTAATTTGTGAACGGAACCTATTTGACATTACGAACTATTGCGGTTTGCATTTAAAAATAATATTTTGATAATGTTAACTTTATTATTTAAAAATGTTATATTTTATCGTTCCCCCGATATATTATGTCCTTCCCCCGACGATAACAAATCCAAAAACACCAAAATCATTAAAATTGGTTGAGCCTTGCTTGAGTTATAAATATTGTAACTAACACGACTTTATTTTATATACAATAGATGTATTAATTATTTTGATAATACAATTGCTATTAAATAAATTTATAAGTTACGCACACTACCATTACGCACACTACCATACATTTGACACGCAGTTTCATTTGTCAATTTCAGTATTACTGATGACAAAAATGACTACCTATTGATTTACAGTTCAAATTAATTCGCATACATGTCGTTGGTATAAATATATGAAACCATGAAATACTGTACGTCCTTACGCTGTGGCTTATTATCCAACAAGTATAAGATAAAAGTAGGTATTATATATATAGTTCCCTGGAAGCTACTCACGTCGTTGGCTCTTCCAAACAACTCCTCGCTACAACAGAATATTGCCTTTATTACTTTGACCTTGTTACTGAAAAACTTTAATAGAGTAGAAGATACACACTGACTTTTTGTTTTTTTAATAGTATATGTAGTATACGAGGTAGGCTTCCTTTCTTTCTTTCAACAGCATAATATTTACTTACGACTAAAACTTAGTAGGTATAAAATAATTCCCAAGACGTATTACACAGGTAACATTTTAAGTATAGTGACACGTGTTTGTGGAGAGTTGTGTGTGTAAATGTGTATTGAGGGTGTCAGTTTTGGTGTTTCTGCGCATTTGTGTGTATTGTCTGTATACCATGGTATAATGGAGATAGATAGATGGTAAGTGCAAGGTAAGGATGGTAAGTATAAGGGCAAGATTAAGCGGCGTGGCGGTGTCAACAACTGAAATGCCTGATTTTGCAAAAAAAATCACTGAAGTGATTTTAACTTAGACCTTACTAAGATATGATAAACTGGTGAATTACCTTTAGATTTTTTATTTTCTACACTCTCTAATCTTTCTAAAATCGTTATACAAGTTGCATTTTAACAGTACGTAATATCAGGCATTTGATACAATCTCCAATTTTATATTTTTTTCGTAGTGCAGTGTTCACTTAACACAGGATTAACTTTATCTAACAGAATATTATAAAGTGGCTATAAAACTTAAAAATTAAAAAGGATTAAATTGCCCTTATTTTAGCTATGAAAGTCGAACTATCGCCTAAGCTTCTACGAAAAATGTTACTTACTCGTCTAAAATTTCACTTGCATTATTTTCTTCTTCAGACACCTGTAAAATACATTTTTTATAACTTCATCGAATCAAACCGTAACCATCGACTTTACGACTTGTTTACTTAACAACAATAAAACGCTGAAAGTTATGACTTGGGCGCAGGGAACTTTGAAACAACGAAAATTATAGTGTCAGGTATTTCGCGTAGCAGATAATGAATATCCTACTGAAATTATAAATGCAAAAGTTTGTAAGAAAGAAGTATGGATGTACTCGTATGTTACTCTTTGACGCAAAAACTATTGACCGGATTTCAATAAAATTTGGCACAAAGATAGGCCATAGTCATAAAAAGAAGCCTTTGTATATTCCGGTCTATAAGATCGGGTACAGAAGTTTTTGCGTGCCATATCGATTCTCAGATATATGCGTGCGCACACTGTCACAGAAAACCTAAGTGAGCTAAAAAACATTTCAGCTTTCAGCTATTGTTAGTGTCGTTTTTTCTACAAATAGGATAACGCTATGATATAATTTTTTGGAAAGATCTTTGTCTTGTTACCCCGAAGGAGTGTAATTTCTTACGTGCGCTTATGTACACCCACACGTTCTGTGATTCGAAATTCAGTAATTCTTGAAGAAAATATTGTTCAAACTACAGTTCTGTGAATGGTTTTTTGAGATGGCAATGTAAAGAAAATAAAAAAATACCTGTCTTCCATTTTCAGACTTCCTTTAAAAATAAGAAAAGGGTATGATATAAAAGGCTTTTCAACCCATTGCACGGATCTTTCTTCAATCTGAGGAGGCCTAGAGCATACTCCACGAAGCTGTTTCAATGCAAATTGGTTTAGGGGTTAGTGGCCAACCCAATTATCGGAAGTTTTTATGCCACTCGAAGGCGTCCGACGTGGCTTAACGATTGCTATTAAACAATAATGACCAGGTCCAACTGATTTACGTGCCCTCCGAAACACGGAACCACTCCTTAAATTATTGGCTATTTTTTGAGCTGCGAGTATAATGGCTTTTTCACTAAGAATAATTTACATATACAAAAGCCTTGTACAATATGATGTTAAATGTATGTTTAAATATATCAATACATTTACATTTATTATACATTTATTAATGCTAAGGTATGAAAATTTAAGAAGGCATCGAGTCGAATATTTACAAATTTTGGCACACTTTCAGTCAGTCTTTTCACTATTCGAGGTGTTTATAAGGGGTTGTCTAAATAATTACGCTGGGACATAATCAAAATATATTCAGATAAAAATAAAATGTTATAACTTACTTTTTTAATGGTTCTGGTGTACCTTGAATATAAACCTAAAACATGCTTTTTAGATTATTGTCTTGTTTAATAAGTATTGTTATATGTAATAACTTCTATTATCTTACCAGTAGGGGTTTTCTGAAAATAATAATCATTTAGTAATTTTGAAAGAGTCTCGTTAATAAAAGCGCTAAGCAATCAGCGAAATACATGGATATATCGGTTTGTTCAAGTAAAGTTTAATGACTTTTTCTCGTAACCGAGGAAGACTAAAACAAATTCCTCCACATTGTTCCAGTCTGGAGTGGGTGTAATTAGTGGCTAATTCCCACTCGTACACCTCTTCTCTCTGTTATCCATAGTCTCCTACATCTGTTATATTTAATGATAGCACGGAAGCGCGCCCGCTTTTGCATTACTTCTGATATGATCGAACCACCTGCTGGGCTATGAATGAACTATTGAAGCAGAGTTATTGGATTAAAAATAAGCAAATTGTCAGTGTTTATCTTACTAACGTGGATGTTTATTACTTCTTCACGCATAAACTACTGAACTGATCTCGATTAAATTTCACAAAGGGGTAAATTATAGTCTGCAATAATACTTAGACTACTTTTTATCAAGTGTCGAATCCGCGCGCTGATCCTAGTTTAAAATATGCATGCCCATATACTTGTAATGCCTTCAATACAAAAAAAAGTGAATTATTTTATTTCTATAGTATGTCATTTATTTGTAACCGACAAAGACCTTCAATTTACACTTATTTGAAACAATGGCTTCATGGTTGACTTGCGTGAAGTTATTCATGAAATGCGTATCGGAACGATTGATCCTTGATCCTTTCCGAGACCAAAGGAAGAAGGCTATTTCGCTCAAAGGATGAGGTTAGGGACGAAATGAGACTACGTTTGGTATATTGTGTTTAAGGTTAGAATTTTAGATGACACAGACATTGACCCTAAGAGTCAATGCTAGAGAGCAGAGCTAGAGGGCATGTTGCACGTGATAGGTTAATCAATATATTGACGTATATATAACATATTTTAAATAATATTTAGGGGAGAGGGGCAGTTTTGACCAATTTATAAGTATAAGACCATATTTCCAAAGTTTATCTTGTGAAACCATTGTCTTGCTTGTATTAGTACCTACATGCTTAGTGAGAAAAAATATTATTTTTGAAGTATCAATATGCTTAAAATACATTTGGAAGCCCTCAATTTGCATCAGAATAAGGAATGTTCAGAGCTGCCCCAAGGAAGGGTTAGCTTTGAACATGGAGGGGGCACTTTGGAATTATCAATTTTATGGAGCAAGAAATAAGAAAGAACAAATACATATCTTTTATCAAAAATATCTACAAAAACTGTAAAATTAATAATAATAATAACTAATTTCAACATTCTCATGATATGCATATTTATATGGAAGAAAATAAAACCTGATGGATTACCCCTGGGGCACTTTTGAACAGATTATGCATAGACTTTATGTACAATATTGAATAATGATACTTGATATAGAATAGTAAATATAGTAAGTAAGGTTATTAAGAGTAATAAGCGTCTATATCATGTTATGAAATACATACCTGATGTTATTATTTGTTTTGTAGGTTAGTAATGTATCCTGTAATATCAAGTTAATATTTATTCATTTTTAAAGTTTAAATAGGTTTAAACTAATTGTTTTTTTTAAGTTATCAGCCCAAACTTGTTGTTTAATATACCTAAAATTTGAGGCTCCTGGGTTCCTTTTTCTTTCGAGCTTATACAAGACTTTTATTCCAAACTTCTCGCACTTGTAATATGCTGCAACGTGCGAGAAGTTGTGTCCATCGTCGACGATGTTGCACCAAGTTGGCTTGAAAACTACATAAAACTTACCAATACATCATTAGCCTTTCTAAATCCAGTACTGAGAACGCGGTTTTTAGTTTTTCCCCACCTAACAAATAAGGAACGTTTTATCAGTATTAGTTTTAATGGATCATTTGTAGTATGAGAATAATAACGATCAGCAAAACCATATAAAACAAATTAATAAAAGTGTGACATGAAATAAATAAATTTAAGTAAGAAGAAATAATTCCAATTAAGGTTATCAGATTTTACTTAAACAAACGAAAATACTAACAAACATTACAAGATAAATTTCACTTAAAAATAACTTTTTTGAACTGCATCTCAATTGAATAAAATAAAAACAATAACGTTATCGAAATTAATTAAATACAAATTATTATGATAACTCAAAATTATTCATCAGATCTCGCTCTTACTAACCTACGAAAAATAAAACCAAAATCCAAGTAAAAAGTTACGAGGTTTAAAAAAATTTCCAAAATGGTCAAATTGAGAACCTTGTTTAAACTAAGTTCGAAGGGACTTTTCATAATTGGGGGTATTTATTAAACTTACAAAATCAGTATAAACATATATAATTACAGCAACAACTTACGTTATAGCAAGATTATTTAAATTTCCATAAACCAACATTTTGTCATCCTTATTATATTTAACAGAAGACACCAACGAACTTCGTTCTGGTTGGATGAGCGAATGTCCTGGTTTAGGTTTTGCTTCCGGCGAATCTTTCAATTCCTCGGGTGCTTCTGCTGTATCCTCGTCTGAATTTAGTAATTTCT
>DWOZ01000310.1:0-10354 GCA_018251395.1 Choranthus vitellius
TTTTATTGTGGTAATACAGACGAGGTATTTTTGAGCGATGAACATGGTTCTCTTCTTATACAGAGGAGACATACGACGAGGATGAAGAGCATACTCCACCACGCTGCTACAATGCTGATTGGTGGGGGGTTGGTGGTCAACCAAAGTCAAAAAAAATTCTGCTGCCCGAAAAGCCTAAAACTTTGCTTAACAATTGCTATCTAACGGTAACAACTGGCACCGACGCCTTACGTACCCGGCGAAGCACGGAAGCGCTCATGAAATGTTGGCAACTAGCGTTTACCCATCCTTCCGAAAATTGGTAAAAATGAAATCTGAAAATCAGTGCAATTGACTGCTGGACCTTATCCAGGGTTTCTATAATTACAAGGTTTTATTTAACTTGCAATGTATGTATGTATGTTAGCATATTAGTTTTTTACGGGTCACATCTTGCAAGCTTAATTAGACCCACTTCCTGCTACACTACGTAGCGGAATTTTTACATAAAGTTTTTATCCTGATATGATCCTGACTATGCATTTTTATGTTAAGCATGAACTGATACTTTTAGGATTGGCTCCAGAGAAGGGAACTCCTCAACAATTAACAGCACAGTTATGAAATTTTGTGTGTTTCTTTGTATTATGGATCAATATTTAAAGCTTATAGTTTTAAATATTATTAATAAACCTTGTTTTACATATTTAGTTTAATTTATATATAGTGTAAGTTGTATACTAGTTGTAGTATTATTTAGATCGTATTTTACACAATTCATGGTTTCTCCGAGTAAATCTTTTTTCTTTCTTCTTTTCTTACACCAACCGCGCCTTATTATTTAACTTTTTCTATTGCATACAATAAATAAACCGCCGGGCTATGAACGCTTCGCAAATTTACAGTAGAAGTTAGTGAGTATTGTTGTACTACAAGCGTGGGAGAGCTTGCAACTGCAGTTTCTTGAACAATTTACCACCCACGTGCAACGCCGTATCGAACTTATCAATCGCTAACACGCATGTTTTGGAACTTCACGGATTATTTTCGTGTTAGTTTTATTAACGACACTATTTTTTTGGTTTTTAATTCTTTTATTTCTTCTGTATATTAATTTTGTGTGAACAAGAGCTTGACTTGTATTCTCGATTCTCTGTTGTAAATTGAGATTGATTTACATATACGTTTTACATAGTACATATATAGTACGTATGGTATGTATAGTTACATATATAGTATGTATGGGCCGTTTTTCTCACCCGTATAAACCTTGTAAACAAACCAATGGATGACAAAGTTACAGTTTTTGTTATAAAACCGTCACATTCCATATTTAACATACCAATATTTTGAGCTGTAATAACTTTTTCAATGTCAAAATACGCGAGTTTTGTAAAAGTAATAAAAAAATTAAATATCAACTTTTAATGTACAATTTTTCAAGTGTAAGTAATTTTTTTTATAGATTCAAGGGCTGACGAATAAGCATACGGGCTACCTGATGGTAACCGTCGCCTAAGGACATGAGCATCACCTGGGGAATTACCAATGCATCGTCGGCTCGGAAGAACTCTTTTAACACCTTTTTTGAAATAATTAATTAATCAAAAGTGCTGAGGAGAAAAATGGGCTTCAATCACTATTTTATTCAATCTTTTGTTACCTTATTGAATTGGTTACATAGTGGTGCAATAAGAAATGATCTTAGAAAATTCATGCTCTTAAGGGATGAAGGTTAAAATATTTAAGAGTACCGCAATTTTATCCGAGACCGTACTATTGACCGCACTAACCGACTTTAAATTTCTAGGAACTGTGAATACAAGTTTTTGTTAATAAAATATTTGTCGAATAATTGTGTGACAATTTAACTACTAACTTACTACATACTTTCACATGTAAAGTTTTAGTTTCAAGAATCACCAATCATGATTAATGATGAAGCAAAATCTCTGTTAGTATTTTGTCTCTTTATATTGCTATTTTAAGTGATTTCACCGAATGGCATAAAAAATTACAAAACTGCAAATATATGTAGGAATAGTATTAATTTGTTGTACAATTTAGTCACAAAATCTTTATTAAATCTTTGCGTCTTATAATATTCTTTCTCAATTTAAAACCAAGGGGCCAAGATGCCTAAAATAAATGAATAATAAATAAAAAAAAAAACTCAAACTCGTATGACATATTATTTTTTCTTTTTCCTCTTTTTTTCAAATATACAGCTAAAGTTATCTTCAAAAAAAGGTTACAAACATAAAGTATAACATAATAAATAAACTACAGGAAACTATACTAATCATTCCGACATATATAATATATAGTGGAACTTAAGTGACTGCTAATGTTAAAATTCGAATTTTGAAAGTTTGTAAGGATGAATGAATGGACGGGTGGATAATTGTTAGTCTTTCACATAGAGAAATAGATTATAGTCTGGAATAAGGCATAGGTTCTCTTTTCTTATAGACATAGTATGAAGCTGCGAGCTGAAGCTGTTATAAACAAAACAGCTGATATAGACAAAACAGCTGATATAAACAAAACAGCTACTATAAAACAACTGAAGTAATGTTATAAAACAAATAACGAAATATTACACAACTAAGGAAATTCAATTAAAAAGCCTTCACTTAATGACGCACGAGAAGTCATTAAACCCAACTTCTCAAACATACATCACGTTACAATTTCGCTAAATGCTAAATAAATTTACGTAAATTGTGACGTAGCTTAACCTAGGCGTTGACGTCAAAAATCATAATAACATTAAAGATAATAAGGTGAAAATTGCTATCAATTACGACCTCGTACTGACCTTTCCGGACAATGCGTTAACAACCTGGGTTGGGTCCGTTACGTGTGATGCAATAAATAAGAATCAGAGAAAAATATTTGTAGTGTACAAAAATTTAGTCCAACCAGCGTAAAAAGCGCTGAATTCTTTTAATTTTAAGTCAGAACAGTGCTACATTTACTGCTAAAGTTTAACGCTTTAAAGCTAACGTATAGTCCAAGCAAACGTTTTGATTTAAGAAAACTTCCAAAATAATCATAGACAAATAATTAAAAAACCGACGTCATATTATACCAATATGTTATAATATTAGAACGTAAACGAAACGTAGTCAACGAAGACGAAATCGGTTGCTACGATTAGGAATACGGTCAGGGATGATTATAGACTCTTTTTTATAATAGAATATATGACAGACACTAGTATTCGAATAAATAAGAATTATCAAAATCAGCTCACCCAAGACAAATCTTTGAAATCGTGAAAATAAAAAATATTAGAATTGAGTACCTACTGAAAGAAGAAAGAAAGACATTTATTTCGCCATTGAAATATAGGATATAGAATATACAGTATACTGCGTATGTCGGTTTACTATTTTTCATTTCTTATAATAGGAAAAGTACTAGACTTTGCACTAGACACTGAATCTAAAACGAAAAATATTAGTTAAGCCAAAGAAGAATCTAAAACGACTAACATAACAAAAAAGTACATCTTAATGCTTAAAGTACAAAAATGGCAGCCTCAGGCTGGACACGATTGGTACATCGCACCGGTAAAGTGTGGGTAAAGTACATTGTAAATTGATTGGAAAAAAATTCGACCAACGGAGTCCGCATGCAAGCTGTCCAATGGACAGATTTACAGCGAGTGCACCGCGATATTTCGGTTCGAAACACTTGATTCATGACCAATTATTTCGATGAGACAAGTTGGCAAATAATGATGTTTCATTTTAGACTACTTGACATCTAAGTCAGAACTGTTTGGACTTTGGGCTTTGAGTAGTTTTTATAGTAAAAGACGATTGAGGTAAACAAGTAGACGAGACACCTGATGGTAAGTGATCACCGTCTCCGATTCACATTAGAATACCAGACTATGATGTCAATACCGTGTTTTCAACTATGAAGAAAGGATCATGGCAACGGAATTCAAGCTCACCATCTTCCGCTTCAGGACAGGCGACAAAATAAGAATAGGAAAAAAGGAAGATGACTTAAAGACCGTTTAAATGAAGACGAAGAGATCTGCTTCTAAACCCTCAGCCGAAACCTGAGTCGTTTCAGGAACATCATATTCTCCTACGACCTGGGTAATCTCCTTACATCATTTTCCCTGTACACGTGACGCATTACCTGGGCCTTAGTAGCTTAACGTTGCATGTAACGGCATAAGACTTGAGAATAATCATCCATTCAAAGGATGCTATAAATATCGAGTTAGATACAGATCAAGCCAAGGCTTCCAGTTCGACACAGCATTCACGTCCTTACTCCAGATCACGTATCCGAACAGAGTTCTATATCAAATTAACGATGGCACGAGAGCCCCATTCATACCTGTCTCTGCCTTTACTTAAGGCAGGTATTATACCAGATTGCAGCCCGCTTATTAATAAATAGTCGATACCTCCCCCTGTCTACGGAACGACCACGAATCTTAAATCAAGTATAATTACCTGTTTTTCATAGACTTTGGTGATTGAGAAACGTTTTAGGAATCAATGAAACTGGATTTCGTCTTTGTTGCCACGTTGTTAATATTGCTATTTATTTGGTTCATTAAATGATAATAAAAAAAAATCATTGATGGTTTGACCATAAGCATGTTTGAGTTTGAGCATAGGATGCCGCACGATTAGGCACACCCCTGCAGGAAAACACAAAACGTTGTATCAGCATGTATGATAATTTTGACGCACGTCAAATTTCACAAGTAGGTATATTAAACTTATTTTATAATTAAATTTACAGAGTACGTATTTTTTTACTTGACTAATTTTTTTATTAGATTGTCTATTAGAAGGTGAGGAATCCCTAAGGAAAATATGGATATCCAATATCCTATTTTTAACTAGACGGACAGGAAAAAGAGGAGATAGGGAAAATAACTTTTCTTTAATAACTCCCCACCTCAATTTTCACCTTTTAGGGGAAGAATATAAAAAAAAATTCTTAATGCCCCCTTACTAAAGAACTTCTAACCAAACTTTCAAATTCCTAACTCGACTGGTTTAGTAATGTAAGGCAGTTTACAAAATTATATAAATCAGAATCTTTTAATTAATAAAAGTTGGAAATAAGTACTAAGGAACCTTTTCTAGTATTTAATGTACGATTCTCGCTTGACTTATTTTAATAAGCGCGCGAGCTTTTGCTTGAGATCGTCAATAGTTTTAAATTATAGCCCCAACCTCCTACATAATTATTTGTAATTTTTGTAATATATGTGTTTTTAAATACCCAACAGGCTTGTTGTTTGTTTTATTTAGAAATCTTTATTGTAAAATTGTGTTTTTAAAACCAGGCCAAGACACAGATATTTTTAAACGCGATTGTTATTCCCGTATACATTTGTTTTGGAATTATCTCAGATATTCATATTTTTAAACAATAGTGTTAATAGTTTATTTGAAAGAAATTGCGCAAGATTGTTTATGAAAAATAAAAAAGAAACAATGAAAAAATAGTGTAAGAATCTTTTGAAAAATAAAGTTATTATTCTGTGATGAGCAAAAAAGCAGCAAATATCTTAGCGGCAACAATACCTTCTTCTGTCCAGGCCTAACACTTAATAAGCTATTCATCGTGTTCACACAAGTCCACGACAGACGGACTTCAAAAGTAATATTATAACTTACGATTAAAAACGACAATGAATCATCAATATCAACATCTACACTTATTAAATCAGTAACTGTTTGCTTTTTTAGTATAGCTTTTTATTTCTTTAGTAGTAGCTCTGTTTGCTTGTTAGAAGATAAGGGGAGAGAGTATTACTGTGGTTTTAGTAAGGAACAGAAGAAAACAAAGGTTTTTAGAAATTTCGTTTAAATGCATTGCAAAAACAGATTCAAATACCTAACTACCTTCTTGTTTGAGTCAGTTGCGAAACAACTCAATGTTTGGGGACTTAACATCAATAGTGTCCTTGATGTTAATGACGATCTAGCTTATCTACTTTTTTATGATCTAAACCTAACAAAAATATGATAACAATTGCAATTGCATTACGGTTGAAAACCCATGAAAAGATCGTTCAGTAAATTGTTCTCTTAAACAAAAATTTAAAATAGAGACCTTATCATTCTGGTAAATACCTTAGTCGAAGCAGCGTAGAAGACCGTGAAACATGCAAGCTTTTCGCTATTAAGTCACAATTAAGCGTCAATCCAAGCTCTCTCCAACATTTATCAGCAGCAACAATATCAGAATTCAGTAGCGCTGCGCATAATTCTAACCCGTCTTGTCTAGACAGATCATCCGTCGCAGTCTCATCGGTTGATCGTTCGTCTGCAACAACCTGACAGCGTCATCCAACTTCATCGAGCTGGCACTGACAAAGCGACACGCCATCAATGCCCATCTGGACTCAAAGATCCGCAACTACATGACTAATGTCTTATACATTACCCACAATCGCGCGAACGTCGCCCGCAATCTCGACTATTGTTACGATCGGAATTTAAATGCAGTTGAATTTTAATAAAAAGTATTTGAAGTATGATTTTTAATACTTTTATTCTCAAAACAGATAACTGTCACCTATTCCAAAAATCTTTTGTGATGTATTAATTGCTAAAGGTATGTGCCTGTTTAGGGACACTTATTTTTAATATGCCAATACAAGTGTCAGAAGTTTTTATCCCGTCCAAGGCTTAACGACTGCTATCTGACGAAAACAACCTAGAACGACGGAGTGTAGACTTTATCACAAAAAGGGTCTTGTAACTGCCAACAGCTATCCTATCCACTTTTCCACTAATTTTCTGCTGCAAAGTTTGCTTAACTATTCCGATTACTTGCAATCCGACACGGATTTGAGAATTTAAATAATTATTATATAATTATGTTTTTTAATCCGTTTAAAACTTCAAGCAATATAAAACTATTAATTGTTCGAAACATTCAGGAAATGCCAGTCTGGTAGCAGTTTGTAAAGGGCTTGCACAATGTGTCCGCTGGCGGCGCAGCGAGGCGGCCCTGGCCGACGCTCGCGGTGACAGATGCTGTTAGGGCCCGTACACATGTCGCGATCACACGTCACACCCCTGCCAATTATCTCGATACACCCTCCACACTCTTACTTTCGCTACTAGAAGCCGCAGTACCTATGAGATTTTAAATTGCAAACGAGATGGTAATTAGTGAAAACAACTAAGAGCCACGGGTAAATGCCACTGTCGGACCCGTATGGAAATTAGGGACAAATTACGTCTCCGCGCTTACTTTCATTTGTATAACAAGTTACATAAAACATGTAATAATGGATGGTTTCTTAATCTGTTTATTGTCCTTATTGTGCAATTCGTCCTAAATTGTAATGGAAATATTCAAAAAGAATTTGGAACGATTCAATGACAGGCAATTCAAAACAATCGGTCACAAAATACATGTAGTATCTGGAGCAGATAATCATGTGAGTGCTTGTGGCGAGCTTGCCACTTATGCAATGTATAAAATATTGCGAATCATAAGCGGTCGGCTTAGTAATGCGGAGCGAAGCTGAGATGGAACCAGAGATACAGATAATCTAATAAGTCAGATCTGAAGCCGAACGTCGACCGAAGTAATAACTCAAGGTGGAGATGCCAGAGGTTAATTAAAAATAGCAACTTCAATCTCATGTGTCAGAGATTGAGTGAGATTAAGACTCATCCGATTATACTATTGGATTAATACACTTATTTCATCTTTGAAGGGTAGCGTAAGGAATTATGAAATGCGCGACCAAAACTACTTATAAGGGCAGAGATAGCCGTGTTGTATGTCATGATAACGCTTCACTGCTTTTGAAATAACGTGTTATACGTTTGGACTTGGTAAATATTTGTTTCTTAACAGCTGGTTTATTCTCTGCCCTGAATAAATTAACTTCTTGTGTGCAAACTGGCTGGGCACAAGTGAATAGGTTTACTTCGGTTTCATATTATTATCTGGTGTCCTTGACGCTCCATTTAGAGTTTTAAAAGGATTTAAATTTGAAGACAAGTACAGAGGAATACATACTTTATTAAAATGAGTTCCTTAAGCAATGCTAAAGAACTGCATAATAAAATTTAATATTGTTGACTTGAAAATACCTTTAGTAGGTAGATATGAGCATCCAAATTATAGTAAGTATTGATCAATACACTATTTAATGGAACGATATATTTATTGGAATATTGTAATATATACGGAAATACAATTACCGGAAGTGCAAGGAAACGGTATGCACAAATGCCGTAACTTTACCTTCTAATTTGCGTCCCAATGTTTTATTTAAAGACATACGTCTTAAAAAATCTTTCTTGTTACTTCTATGTTCTGCAAAATGTTCCCCCTGATTATCTTTAAAGTCTTAATCCATAAGAAATTACTTGAATATATATATAATATACGTAAGCATCCATAAAATGTGAACAGTCCATAATGATTGTCTTATGTCACTATTAATCCTATGTGACGAGCTCAATCCTCACTTCCGCATCAATATTCAAGTCTATTATTATAACTGTGATGATTATTGTCTATGTATATTTGATGTTAATCAAATCTGCATTTGAATCTGTCAATTATAGGAGAAACTCTTCATCTGTTTTAATATTATTAAGTAACAAATTAAAAGTCATAATCATTAACATCGTAATCCATCGTTCCACACAAATTCTATACTAAGTAGTCATAGATGTAACCATTAACAAATCTTAATGAGACTGTCGGGGAATTTAAATCAATGAAATAAATGAAGCAAATACTTTATATGTTTTAATTTAATCAAATAAAAATCAAAAGGCAATTACTAATCAGGTGTCCTACAATAATAATGCAGCAATTATAATAAAGGCCTCAATTAAAATGAAGTAAAAATACCTGGCCTTCCATTCTTTTTGGAATTCTATATTTGTTCAAATTCACAGAATTATTTGTAACTTCAATTTAATAGCTCAATAAATTATAAGGTCAGTCGGTCAGCTAATAAATTTGGAAAGTGTCATTGATAGTTGTTTAATATGTAGAATTGTTACGTTTCAACTTGATTTTACTATTTCATGGGACATTAGTTGTCTTTGCAGCGTTACGTTTGGTTAACCGCAACATGCTTTCAACGATACCACAGATATGCAGATATTTTCCCTTGAGTAAAAATTTGTGGATACAATACCAACTGTATTGATTCTAGAGAATTCTTTACTATTTGGTACTAAGTATAGTCAAATTATAAGGAGAAACAATGGTAAAGGAAACATTGTACTGAAAGGAATAACTTTAAGGAATCTTTATTTTGGATTTCTTGAACTTTTTTGTTATTATGAGTAGATAAGCCGGCTCCTCGGAATTCATGAGGTGTATCAAATCGATGTCTAAGTAGAACCTGCAATCTAAGAGATACAGAGGAAGAACCAAAAAGAAGGATAGATTGTAATAGGATTTTCGGATAAGCAAGCCGACGTCCTGGAAGAGGGATCTTAGAAAGAAGAGGAGACGAGGAAAGTAGGGCGCATAGAGGACAAAATATTGTACTTTAAAGTATACCCTGCCAGGCAAAAGTTGATTTAGCTTACTGCATAAAGTAAGCCGAATCATTATAAAAACTTTATTAAACACAATATATTTTTAACATATTTTTAAAGATGCAGCTTAATGCTAAATACATCCAAAAAACATACATACACCCAAATTCCAAAAAGGTCGTTATTTGATCCCAACGTCAAAGGAAGCAAAAAGTCGATGTAAAAACACAATAAGCAAACATGACTACATGATCACAAACTTTCACATTTATGATTCTACTAGTGTTCGACCACGGCTTTGTCCGTGTGGTATGTTGATAAAAAGTAGCCTATGTATTGTTATAATTATTAGTCGGTATATGGTAACAATAATTTTCTATCTACCTACATGTGAATCGTAATAAAATTATCAGTTCTGGACTAGCTAGTGTTTCATTTACAACATGTATTACACCCGACTATAATCTATCTCTGTATCAAATTTCATTCAAATCAGTTCAGTAGTTTTTGCGTGACAGAGTAACAAACATCTATCCATCACAAAATCTCGCATTTATAATATTAGTAGGATCCAACTCCTGAAGCCAGATAGACAACAAAAATAAAATCAATTCGACAATCACTCGTCACAAGGGTTCGAGGAATCAGATGGATGAACACGTTAACACCATCCCTCGCAGACACATCCAGATCTACCGTATGACAGCAGGCTGAAGGTGAACCGAAGCCCTAACTGATATGAGGAAGGAATTGAATAGAGGGAGAGCCGGAAATGTGCACGTAATAATGTGTGGTACTATGTAAATATCTATATATGTATGTTTTTGAATCTATGTGTATGTTTATCAGTTGTC
>DWOZ01000311.1:0-10352 GCA_018251395.1 Choranthus vitellius
GGTTGGATATAGATTAGGATAGTATCAGTATACCCGTTTATACAGATGTGGGAGAAACACTTTTTGAACCTTCTCAAGCAGAAGTGTATAGGTGCTTTCATACGGATGCCAGACGCAGGCACTGGTTTCGAGTTTGGCTCGAACAAGGGCACTGTAAATTAAGCGAATTGAGCCAGAGCAATGTAAGTTCCTAGCACTTCCGAGTACGAAGCCCAGACGCTTGTGTGACTCCTTCGCTAGGCTGGCCCAGGTCTTTTATAGTGTTACATCTTGTAACAATTTGGTCGTGGATATTGTAATCAAACTTAGTTGGGTGCCACTTTCGACCAAATATCATCATACAACATTTGTCGAAGTCCAAGTCCATTTTGTTAAGGAGACACCATCTGGAAACAGCATAAACGTCATCTCTGTATCGCAATACAGTCAGCTTCTGATTTGATTTCTTTATAGAGTTTGAAATAATCTGCATAAAGTAGGCATTGAGAATGTTTAATGATTGCAGGACGGTCGTTAATCATAACTAGAAATAATAGTGGGCCAAGAATCGAACCTTGACTGTCACCGGAGCGCTTGAGATAGGGTCGAGACTCATATATGCCAAATCTGACATACTGTTGTCGATCACGAAGGTAATCTGCGAGTAATCGAAGAAGACTAGGAGCGAAGCCGATAGCTGCGAGCTTGGCGAGCAGTAAATCGGTGCTAACCCTATCAAACGCTGTATGACAGTCGAAGTATAGAACGTCTACCTGGCATCCTCTATCTAGACTAATTGAGATATAGTCGATAAGGATTAAAAGATTCGTGTCCACCTATCGTTTGTTCCTGAAGCCGTGTTGTTCATTACAGATATATTTATCTACCTGCGCATATATATACCTATGTAGGATATGTTCGAACACTTTTGCAGGTGATGACAATATAGCTATTGGCCTAAGTCATTCGACTTGGGCCTTATTTGAGTTTTAGGGTATAGGAGTCACTCTCGATATCTTCCATTAAATAGGATAAATACCTGTTTTTAATGAAATATTAAAAATGTGGCAAAACAGGGCACACAACGACTTTTTAGCAGATTTAATGATATTTGCTGGTACACAATCATTTCCACTCGCACTACGCAGTTTAAGTTTGTTTATTGCTGCTATGACATCTGTAGGAGTAATAATCCATAGATTTATGTGGCTTCCAAAGTTGCTACTACCAGAATGGACAGTTTTATCTATATTGAGCCCTGGAGTGTCCGGGAGGAAAACGTTACAGAATTAGCAAACGCTTCTGCGGCTATTGACCCGGAAAGTGTAGTATTTTGAAAATGTATGGTAGGTTCGAAACCACCTTTTGTGCGTAGGCTTGAAATATACTGCCAGAATCTAAATGGGTCGATTTTAATATCACTTTCTATATCTTGGACGTATTTATGATATGCAAGATCGACACGGAGTTTAACATCTGCTCTGAGATTGGAAAATTGAAAGGAAGTCTGTTCAGAATTTGTACGTTTCCATTTGGCATGCAGTTTTAATTTACGTTTACAGTCGCGGGTTATCTCAGAAGTAAACCAGACTGGGTATCGCTTAGTTGTGCCGATTCTCCGCTGTTTTTTGGGCATACATAAATCAAATAAGTTGAATAGAGTATCATAAAAGTTTTGACTCTGAAGAATATCACTCCATGTATGGTCCATCGGTAAGCTAGTCAACAATTCGTAGTCTAGCTTTTTGAGTTCCAGTCTTTTCGTGGGTCAACGTTACTCGGTTCTACGAGGTCAAAATTGTGGACGTTTCCGAGGCTTACCTTTATATCCAACGGTGGGTGATAAGAATGTGGGAACTAAACCATCAGTAGCAGAGACAGTGACTTCGCTTGCGTTAACGCTCTCTCGAAGCAACACCACGTCTAGCATTCCTCCATTCTAATTTGACACTACATTCATCTCATGTAAACCAAAAAAAGACAATAAATAACAGTAATAATTGTCGATAAAATTAGATGCGCTATTAAGATTAAGGTCACCTAATATTAATAATTGTCCTTTAAGCATATGTATACAATCTTCCACTTTGTTAAACCTGGTCATATAATCAAAAATACTGGCACTGAGTTTTATATAAACGACGCATACAAACATCACCGACCACGCCATGTGAAACTTGCCTATAAGTCCTCACCATTGCTGGTTTCCAGATCATGACGATGTCGTAAAGTAATAGGGGACTGGGCAGCGAGCATGACACCCCCACGTGCCGTCGGCCTATCACGCCGCAGAATATTCCAGTTTTCACTTAAGAGTTCACCATCTTTCACAGAGTCATCTAAGAAGGTTTCAGTAACTGCTAACAAATTATGTTCCTTTATACTTATTGAATTACGCCATGTAGTGAGTTTTGTTTTTCGTTCTCGCACATTCTGGTAGAAGAAGTGGATGTTATTTATGTCTCTGAGTCGTCGTCGTATTTCATGGGAGCTAGTTATTACGCGAAGTGGTTGTTCTTCAGAAAAACCGGCTGTTGTCCACAGCCTGGCGCCTTGCTGGTCTTTTATAGGAGATCCATTGTTTTAGCCTGGCATTAATAGGCCAGACGTTTGTGGATAAGCAAGTTTCAATGTATGCTACCGGTACACCAATCTTATAGGACTTATAGTTACCTCTTGGCTTTAGTTCCTCTACAGTGCATGTTCCATGTACTCGCGGATTTCTTCGGGACCCGACTGCATGTCGAAGAGATGCATGTAGTTACGAGCTTCAGTCGCTCTCAGTGATGTGATTTCTGGACCAGCGGTTCCAGAAAGCGAGAATGGCTATCATTATGCTTTTGTGTCTAAGTGAATTGTGGTAAGCCCGCATGTGGCAAAGATTTACTAGCAGGATTGGACGTTCCATCGCATTCACATCCCTAGTACCAGAGTTTTTGTTTAACGATTGAATGAGAGGAATATCTTTCGTTCCTTGCAGAAGATTGGTATTGGCTTTTTTAGGTGACTTGGGTTTGGGATCATCAGACAAGGGTTGTTTGGATGGTTGCGGATGAATTGTTGTTGGTTTTTTCACAAATTTTACCATGAATTGAGTCTATAGATACTGGTGAGTCCACCACGGACGCATAAACATGTGAATTGCGTTTTGTAACTATAACCTTATTTTTGACCGGATACTCGGAGTTTATGAGTTTTTCACGAAGTGACTCCATCTGATCCGAAATATTCATAAATTTGGATTCATACCTATAAATAATGCAGACGGTATTATTAAGTTGATCCTTGAGGGTTACTATTTCTTCACGAAGGCTGTTCGTTTCTAGTAACAAATGGTAGGTGACATCTTGCTTTTAACGTTTTCGCGAGGAATTTTTTTGCGGTACGTAATATTGGGATATATTTTGTATTGTATTTTGGGATATATTTTGGGTATTTTGCGGTACGTAATACGGGATATATATTAGTGAAAAGTATCAGTTATTTATCAAATGAACACTTGTTCAAATATCGTACTTTTATATTGTCCTTGTTTGTAGAAGATACATATATTACAATATACGGAAGTAAATGACTTACCGAATTATACATCCTTATTAATCTGACTAATATTATAAACAAGAGTGTTTGTGACGATTGATAGATGGATATTTATTACTCTTCTATGCAAAAATGACGCAGCGGATCTGAATGAGATTTGGCAGTGATAGGTTGTTGTCTGGAAAAACACAAGGATTACATTTTATCAGCGTACCAACTACGCGGGCGAAGCCGCGGGCGGAAATATATATCTCTCATCTCGGGTAAATAATAATACAATAAAATATTTTGACCTTAGTTAAGGATGGCTGGCGCAGCAGGTGCGAATGAAACGATGTCATGACTTTAATACAAATTTTTATTAATAAATTATTATATTATAAGTAAATGTACATAAAAACTAGGGTGAAACTGGCCGATGTTAGGTCCGGAGTGATGAGTTGGGGCGTCAGGTTGCGTTCCCAGGCTCGATTCCGGTAAGCGACATTGGATATCGTGCCGACACAAGCCGGGGACAATTGTACAATATACAAAATGTGTTCAAGTTCCTCTAAGCCAGAGTGACAGGTATCGTAGACCAGAGTATCGCAAGAGGCGACAGAAGTCAGCTGCTTCGCGGAAGGATTATGTTATCGCATAATTATATTAAATTCTAACTGACCGTTATTTTTGTGAAGCCATAGTGCAAAGCAGCTGACTGTTGGGGTTCGGGTTTCGGCCTGGGACTTTAGACCCAGTTGTCCTTTTCTTCTCCCCTTCATTTAGTCGCCGTCCTTCTCATTCTCCATAAGAAATATAAGTAAATTTTGTTATCGATACCTATGATAGGCCTGTTGGTCTAGTGGTTAGTGAACCTGACTATTGCGCCGAATATGATGTTGTTGAGTGTATCTGGGTTTCAAAAATTTATGAATATATATATACATTTTTATATTTAGATGTATATTATTATATTAGAATAAATTAATGCTTGACATCGATATGACATTATACGCAACACATACATGGTGAAACGAGAAATAGATTCTAGAATTAAAAGATTCTAAGAGGAGCCCGGGGTAACGCTGACCGAAGATAAAGTGTATGTATAAGTGACATACTGGAGTTAGGTGCTAAATGCAATAGAAGCTATATTAAATGGAATAAAAGTGTAAAATATTAAAATATGGAGAAAAGTAAATATTATATACTACTTCAATAGATTTATAGCATTTAATTTTTTTTGTAACTGTAGTATATATCGTTAATTTCAATAACTGGCTAACAGTACTGCTTTATTATAGTTATAAAAGAAAATGAAGTGTCTTTATTATAAACAAAAAAATTAAACAGCCTACTGTGATTTACAAAATAAATAATGCCTTACAATCCTAAGTCTAGTTTGCTATTTTTTTTCTTAGCATTTGTTAGTAGTGAATTATATTCTTGTATTATCATGTCTGACGCCTTTTCTCCCAGCATCATTGTCGGTCCGTTTAAATTTGCACTTAGTATAAAAGGATAAACACTTGCATCGACTACTCGAAGTCCGGTGGTACCAATAACACGAAATTTATTATTAACGACTTTACCCATTGCACAAGTACATGCAGGATGATTCATAGACAGAGTGAGACACAATGCGTAGCAACTCCAATAATCATCGCTTCCTGGAGTGTAACTTGCGCATCTATCGCCAGTAAAGTCAAGTCTCACTGCATTAACGCTTTTGAAATATGTGCTGTTTTCTATACGAAGATATTTTTTAATAGAAGCTACGACAAGATCCAAATCCCTGCTATCAGAATAAGTTCCGGAGTAAACTAGAGGCGCATCATTGATATTAGCACTGCGCAACACAACACGACCACGAGATTGAGGACGCACATTCACAACGTAATTATAAGCTACCTCTCTATCTTTGGCTGCAGTGTATGCTTGTTTAGCGATATCGTCTGCCATATTGAGAGTAAAAGAAAAAAACTGTTCAAAGACGGAAGGATTTTTAGCACTGCTCATTATAAATTGTAAATCAGGATATGTTACACTGCTATTTCTAGGTACATAACCGATGATAGCGTTTAGTGCAGGTGTAAAAGCGTTAAACATTGAAGTAGTGACATTAACATATGAATCAGTTTGATGAGCTATAAAGACGCTGTTATGATCTTGTAAATTTTCACCAACAGGAAGGTCTAGTTTTGTCGTTATGTTTAATTTGTTTAATTCATCTTTCGGGCCAATACCAGATAAAATAAGAATCTGTGGAGTGTTTATAGCCCCCGCTGATAAGATTACTTCTAAATTTGCGTTTATTATTATGTCAGTTACGTTATTAATTATGGCTTCCACTCCAATGGCTCTTCTCCCCGAAAACACTACTCTTTTTACTTTTGTATGCTTTAAAACGAATAGATTGGGTCGGCTCCTTACGGGTGACAGGTAGCAGAAGCACGAACTTTGTCGTGTGCTATTCGCCACTGTGAACGCTGCAAAGTTGAATCCTAGCGTTTCGTTTCCATTAGTTTCTAAAACAGTTTTAAAACCTACCTCATCTAAGGCATTGAGATACTTTTCTTTGTCCGGATCAGGAAATTTATTAATTCCAAGTTCTCCTGTTGTTCCGTACAAATGGGCGTATTGTGAGTTTAATATAGTTGGGTCCTGGTAATCCTCACCCTTGTTGAAATACGGAAGTAAGTTCTCCCAGGTATAAGAGGAGTCGTTAACCAAGCTGGCCCACAGGTTGTAGTCGTAGGGATTGGCTCGAGCGTACACCATGAAGTTGATGGCGCTGCTGCCACCGAGCCCGCGGCCTCGTGAAATTTCAAAGGCTTTATTTTTATAACACTGATAGGCGTAGCCGTCATTTACTGTAGTATAATTCCAGTCAAACTTCGAGCGTCGATTGTATAATGCTAATCCAGGCGTCTGAAAAAGATTAGACATGACAGAAATTGAAGCTTGTTAACTCAATCTAAACCACAGACAGACTAAAAGACACGGCTGTCCTAAAGTATTACCAAATAACACAAAGTAAGGAGTGAATGTGCAACATAGATATTTCTTTCGTATATAAGTGATATGACTGGCCTGTTGGTCATGTGGTTAGAAACCTGACTACTAAGCCGGAGCGTGGGTTTTATCCGTAACTTGAAAAAACTTTTCTGTGATGTGCAGGAATGTTATTTATGTATCTGGATGTAATTAAAATATCTATACAATGATATCTTTGGAAATATACGTGTGTGTACCAGTTGTCTGATAACCATAGTACAAGAAAATACTTAATCTGTGACATTTATATATATATATATAGGGAATAATTGTCATCAGCATCTTCCTGAGTTATTGCTTACCATTACTTCCAATGTAGGATCATCACCATCTTCTATCAGCAACACAGTGTAATCTGGATTATTAGAGAGTCGTGCTGCAAGGACGCACCCGGCGGAACCGGCGCCCACTATCACGAAGTCAAACACGTCTTTATCTGAGAATATTACAAAATCTGATTAATAATAGGTCTCATACAAATTTAATAATGACCACGTATACAACACAATAGTTGCCTCAGTTATTATGAATGCATTCTTACGATAAAATGCAGCTGAAGAGTAGCAAGTGGTCCTTTCACTGTGTGTGTCTTGGGATTTAGTTTTCAGGGGTTGGGATTTAGTCACAGGTGACTTGGGATTTAGCTTTCTGACACACGCAGAGTTGTTAATGATTACTTAAATCACTCCTTACTAGAGATTTTGTATAGAGACTATACTAAGTAGCGATTTAAGTAACCATAGACGACTCTGAGGCTGACTATTTATAAGACTACAAAATGAAAGTCCAAGGAAGAATCACTATCATCATCAGCGTAAAAGAACGTCATTAACTCAAGTCTCAAACATTTATTTGACGTTTTAAAACTCCAGGTGGATAAGGCATGAAAATCACAGGGTCGATCAAAAACAAATGAAAACAGTCTCCAAATAAAATAAATAATTACTTACTATTGACTGTTGCACTTGGCGGGAACAGATACCCGAAGAGATGTAGGCTGAGTTCAATGAAGCGCAAGGCGCCTTGCACCGCGACCGCATTGGCTACTAATACGGCAGGATCCATCGTCCAAATGTGAGGTTCTATCTATCCTATCGCTTTATATACTGCTTACGATATCTGTTAAATAAAATGAATTATTAATTTACTAAACCAACATTCATTTAAATATCATGCCTCAATATTACATTTATCTTTTCATTAGAATCGACATACGGAAGATCTATGTCGAACGAATTTATCAGAAATATAAATGCTAGATAAACAATCCTAGTAATTTTAGGACTATATTTGAAAACAGGAAAAAGTTTTACATTTACATATTGTATGAATCGTAATTATTGTTGTACTTACAAAGCTGTTTGATGATATATGATGATTTTGGAGTCTAAATGGTAAAGGTAACATTTGAATGGATTTTCGCTGATGTATGCTTCCTGATCATTACAAATATTCATTTTAACACAATTTTGTGACGTTATCTGTTCATCGAACTTCGAACTTTTTCTCCATATAACCATGGGTATGTAATATATTTCAATTTTAAAAAAGCTGGTCTGGGCCCGTAAACCAATAAAATATGTTGAAGAGCTTGCCAAAGACTGACTTTAATTAATCATCTACGGTCACACTTTCATTTAGCAATAATAAACGCCCTAGAGTGACATTGTAGAGGCGACAGCTGGTAACCTTGATATACATTTGGTTACACTACAGAAACACCTGAACTATGTATTTTATAGGTTGTTATTAAAATGTATCTCAAGTAATATAGTCGGATTAACTATATATAATTATCCCTCGCTCTTCACACTAATGGTACATCCGAGGCTTGTTTGTGTTCGTGTGGGGCGGCCGTCAAGTACGTACACAACGTAGCCAGCGCTAGCACCCACATTAAGATTTTTGTTCGCTCCTTTAGACGAACCTCTTTTCGGACAATGCAATTGGTGTTACCGCACCAATTACGGGATCATTACTAATTTTCTATTTTGCGAATTGCATTATAGTGTTTATTAAGTAAGCGAGTTATATAAATTATTAAGTACGATAAGTTAAAAGAAATACCAGTTATAAGGTATTGTTATTGGATGCCTCAAAATATTGAGGAAAACTATGATTTATTATGAACAATGATTTATCTTTTTTTACAATATGTATGATTTAACTTTTCGAAAGAAGATGTCTACTACCTACTTAAAATATTTATATCTATTGTGAAGTAACTGATAACGAGACCAATACGGTATACGAGTTGGTTCCTGAGTTAGCAGTACGAGCTTATTCAATTGGTATATACTCGTACATAGTTACCGGAAATGTATGAAATGTAGGAATTGGGTACAACTTCTAGGAAATGTATACAATTCCGAAAAAATTTAAAAAATGTATAAAATATTGTTTTAAAAATTATGTAATACGTACAAATCGTATACATACAATTGTATATAATTGCAATATCGTCTTAGGAAATGTATAAAGATATTTTTTGTAATAATAACTTTCTAGGAGTGGTACACAATTCCTACATTTCATACATTTCCGGTAACATCCACACAAATAACAAGAATAAAATGACAGTCATAGATATCGACAGGGCCCCAAGTCCCTACATCTTAAATTATTGCAACATAACTTATAATCCTACTTTTCAGTACTGTTAAGCTTTTAATATAATCGCCGCGGCACTAGCGCGATCGCCGGATCAGACGATGCAGTACCCTCTCCTCGCCCCGCTACCCCCGCGGACCCATTAATACATTACATGTTTTACATTTCCGATTGCTATTTACGACATGTATAGATTTCCTAGGAAATGTGTCAAATCTAATTTATTTCACACATTTCCGGGCGATTTTAGATATTACACACATTTCCTAGGAATTGCATACAATGACGGATTACATACATTTCCGGTAACATATACATTGTGAGTAGAGACCAGAGCTCAGCAGTGGGACAGTTTAGTTACAGAGAGCGACATAATATTATACGGTTTAACTCAATAGTTATTCAGGATTTAGTTTGCGCGTTACTAATGATTATATAATATATTAATCTACACTTAAAAATAATAATTTTTAAATAATTTACAGTAAAAAACAATGTCTGTTACGTGTTTGTACCTAGAAACTAAGTAATTTCGATAAGATTTAACAATTGTGATTAGAATCTCCTAAATGTGATGACATTTACACATAATTTCATCACTTTTAGACACAGAAAATTGAGGCGATTATGTTGAGATGAAAATATGAAGCGTTTTATTGTACAATAAAAAAAATCGATGTCTTTTCGTCTACTTTTATATAATCACAAAAATACACACTAGAGTTTTAGTGAGACAAAAGATCAGTAATTCATTTTAATATATGGAGCTTATTTAGTTATTTATTGTTACCGACTTCAAAAAAGGAGGAGGTACACAATTCCTGTATATATATTTTCATAATTCATAATTCTTTTATTGCATCAAATATGGTATAAAATAAATATAAGGTGGTAACAAGTGTAGTGCGATCATCATATTTGGCTGTATACAGCATGCAATGTCATTTATTTAATACAGATAAATTCATAATTTTAATTAAAAACTAAGAAAAATTATTATTACCAAAAAATTCATTCATATCATAAAAATTACATTCTAACAGAATTCGTTTTAATTGCATATGAAACAATTTGTCCGATACTACACATTTGAGGGTAACAGGGAGCTTATTATAAATTTTTATACTCATTCCATACGCATTGTTTAGGAGCAGGGATGTACGTGGAACTGTATCAAATATAAGTCT
>DWOZ01000312.1:0-10348 GCA_018251395.1 Choranthus vitellius
AAACAAGAGCTTTGTTCACTAAACATTAGATTATCATCGCTAGTACCATTGATAATGTACATTTGGACTGCATATTATTGTATTTTCGTTTCGTCAGTAAATGTTATACAATATTTTAACAAGTTCCTGTAGACACTTTGACTAGACACTACTGTTACGAACCCCTTATATACAATTCTTTTTCCTGCGACTGAATCCGTGTGGAACAGTTTTAATCACCTGTTACACCCCCGTGTCTACAACATTTTATGGTTTTAGATTCCACGACTATCATTCCACCTCAGGCTATTTTCCCTAAAGCTATTTTTCAGGTTAAAAAGTAGTATATTCTTACTTAAATTCTAGCCTATCTTGGCCTAATTAACAACAAAGTATGGTCTAGGTGAGTTGTGGGTATGAAAGCATAACAGACAGACCGATATACAGAGTTAGTGTCGCATTTATAACGTTAAGTAAAGAAAAAACATTTTGCATCATCGTGTGATTCTCCTTCCCTTTCCACGTCGTACCTTCTCGCTTTCCTTATTCCGTCTGCTGCCGGCGAGGAACAATAAATCAGCAGTTATTAATCCCACCAACAGAGCCACAATACGAGTCCCGGAGCCGGCGAGTGTCCGATTTCATTCACGTCTGCACTTACTCCCAACTCACTCGTACGTTTAAAGGTCGTTACACACGGTACTTGTGCAATCAATGTAGATTATCATTACAATCTTTGTTGATTCAACTGGATTACAGTCAACTGTACATAGAAGCAGAAGGCTGACTTTTTTGAACTACTACTACTACTACTACTACTACTAGGCTTAACATAGAATCTGTAGCCGGAAATTTACAAGTATTTTGAAAAAAATGCGCAAATTTTGAATCTTCAAATCGTATACGAAAAGTGTTTAGGAGTATTCGTATAAACAGTATCTTCATACAGAAAGGACATCAATACTTTGTTTTAAATAACATAATTTTGAATTACGGATTTCAAACCGATGTGTTAAAATCTTAATGAATTGAATAATGAATTTTAGAGATATGCTGAATTAAGTAAGTATCCTCATCAGCGAATTTAAATCCACTGTACCATCACGTGCTTGATGCTAGTGCAGACTATGGCGCCAGTCGAGCCTAGTGAAACTATTTGTTCTATTTGTAGTTCTAGTACTATTACTAGTCTGGCGCCATTAGTAATCAGCTCAAGATGGCGTAGAAAGGGGCGAATGGACGCATAAGAACTCACATGAAAACTGAATCATATGTGCACGTATGTATTTTGGAATTTATTTTATTACCTATCTAACTGCACTTGCTTTCCTTCTTTATTTGTGATTCGTTTTAAATAAAAGGAACACTGTATTTCAATAAGGTTCCTATAATATATTAGGTACAAACGTACCCAAGTCCATCGAGCACATGTAAGTATCAGTGACAGACAGGAATGCTAAAAAACTTTGTCATGGGGTGAATTAAGTACGTTAATAAGTACCTCCCATTCATTCTTTTTTTGGAAATCTGAATCTTATATGCACAGAAATCAATCGCTTCCAGTTTGTGAAAGTACAGTTTAGTAACTGAGTGAAATTGGGGTAATCCCTTCATTCTGCGTATTTTGATAATATCCGGTTGACATAAAAACAAAATGTAGGAAGGTGATAAAGTCAAATACGGCAATCTGGACGTTACCTCAACACACCGTATGAAACCGGCTTAACACACACACTAGTGAAAGCCACGCACACGACCACCTACTACGACCTACCTTACCCTCGGGCTCACAGCGGCTCTGGGCACGGACTAGCGATATTTTAGAATCGTATTCTACATTCAACTTCAGCGACAAACTCTCTAAAGGGTTCTGCCAATATGCCACTTTGCGAATTGATACACAATTCGAGTTAATTTATATTCTCGGCTGCTACCATTTTTATTGGCCGCCTGTTTCAACTCCATTCATACGTTCATTGAGTATGAAAACACTAAACTTACATTGCATAAAACGATGAACTTCAATGAACACATTATACAAAATATACAACTAAGTATTACATGTTTCTGAAAAATATTAGTACGTAGTAATACCTATTTATAAACAAAGTAATAAGGTTAGTGAATGATAAATGTCAATAAAGCAAGATTTCCGTGGGTGACCCAATAAAATATATATACATACATCTACGACCCATCTGCAGTGAATTATGAAACTGGCAATTACACTCTCATCCGTACTCTCTTCCACGCATTGAGGAAAAAGATTTACGAGTACGTTTTGTATCTCACCTATCATATTACTTTAAAAACATATCAGTAAACAGGTTTCGTACTGTCTGGCTATTTAATTAAAGTAACCATTAAAATTGTTAAATATGGAAGAGAGAGTAAAGTAGACAATTTACACATAAAAAGGAAGAAAATAAGAAGAATAGGACAGACCCTATATAAATTAAGATATGGGTACGAGGATGAAACGGTAAATTGTATGTCGTTCTCAAACAAAGGCATTTTAAAATTACCAATTCGCTTTACCTAAGCCGAGCAACATTGGCGTCAACACCTCACAGCTCCATAGAACTGAACACTGAAAGAAGCATTGGGACAGCTTTAAAATGATGTGATAAGTTACAACTGATTACAAGTATCTTCTTGACTAATTATTATTGAATCGTTTCCGTCCACAGCTTTCAGAATATAATCGACCTCTGTCCCAAATTTCATTCAGTTCCGTTGAGTATTTTTTGCGTGAAGGAGTAACAAACAGCCCTTCATCCTCACAAACTTTCGTACTTTTAATATTAGTAGGAAGTAGGACTTGCGGATTATGTTTCTCTGTAGGATGAGTTTAACGGTCAATAGGATAGCGATGAAGAGAACAGCTGAGCTATAATAATTGTTGACTCCGTATGTCTTCTAATCTCACAACACCTTGTATTTAATTTGTATTCTACAAAGCATTCCAGTATGTGATCGGACTGTACCAAAAACTTGTTTGGCACAATTAGCAAACACCGGTTCTAATATGAAATCGAGAAGCCCTTTCGAATGCAGCATGGATCATAAAAAGGAAAGGGGACCAATGGAGCCATTTTGGGAGGCCCAAGCAGTTAGCTCAGACGCCGAATATGCATTACTCACGCATATTACGTACTGAGAGTTTTCGTATACAACGGTGCGTAAACGGATAGACACGTGCGAATATAATATCTGCAATAAGTCATCACTACATTTTAAGCAATTAAAGTAAAAATAAAGTCCATTATCTAATTTATCAAATTAAAAATAATCGGACCGTATTGAAAATCAAATCAAAAAAATTATTCGAAAACAACCGCTAACATGGTCATAACTGACAAGCGAGAGTAAATAAATAACTTAATATCTATATAAGTATGCATTTAAAAGTATATAAATATGAATGATTATCAGTAATGTGATCACCATAGTATAAGGTAAAGCTTAGTTTGGGATCAGATGGGCGTGTGTGAATTGTCTAAAGATATTTCCTGCACATTCGGCAGTAAAAATGTTTTCCTTAAATATCTTAAAATAAAACATAAATGCGATACATGCAATCCAGTATGTATGATTTTTTACAGTTGTAGGTAATACTACATTTTCATTGTAGATTCCATATAAACCGTTCCGACCGCCAACACAAGTGGAGACTCCCGAACACGTGTGTACGGCCCGTGAAGGGCATTAGTACGGAAACTCGAGTTTCTCTAAGAGCTAACTGGGCGACTTTACCGTTTTGTATCACATTCAATTTGTTGTTATTGACTTTTCAATTGTGAAATTGAGAAGCATTTCGAGATTTTTGTCCGACATTAAATAATAATTGCTTAAAAAAATTCAAATTGACGAACTTCTGCAATTGGAGTTTGTTAGTATGTTGTCAACAACTATTAGCAATTAGCACAGAAGCATTGTGTAATCTAGGCTTCTTCAGTTACAGTAAAAAGATTAGTTTGCATCAAACATATTTCCCTTTTGTGTGAAACTAAAAACACTTCAACAAATTTAACAAAACAAGAAAATGGAAAAACTATTAATTTTTTACATGCTGATTTATTTCCGAAATGGTTCAAGTACTTATGTTTTCGCATACATTTTCGAAAATATGTCTTATTATTTACAAACAAACAAAAACATACTCTGCATTTTCTTGAATAGGAAGCTGATGATTATGTTATTAAAATACTTGACACTGCATCGTGGAGGCGGGAGTTATTCATATTAGTAGATGTTATCAGTTGTTGGTTACAAATGTAACAATATAATACAAGTCAAACAATCATCTGCTCCCACGCGATCCGTAAAAGCACAACTGCAGAAAAAACTTAGAATAGAACCTCGTTACGTTCTAGAATTGTTAGTATTACATAAAGTTATTTTTACTCGCTCCCCATAGGGGCACGCACGCAAGTTGCCTCGCTTGCATAGCGAAATGTGTCATATCAGTTGATACAGCGTAGTCATGCGATTAGAATCAGAGACGCGTAAACCGTATGCGTAATGTCTGCGACCTTGTACATGCTCAATGTTGTTGAAAACTTGCTATAATTTGACCTTCACCCACTCAAAAGACAATACAAAATAATTTTATTCAATTCTTTGCAACTTTATTTCATTTGAAGCACTCCTAACCCGTGACTTGCGGTATCCAAAAGCTGGTTTCCCAAGGTCTAAAAGGTTCCAGACAGCAAACAATCCCGCTTCAATGCTGTTTCCATGGTGCATGTTCGTCAGTGCCGATCTTCAGTTGCTATACAAAAGTTATGCAAATTCTATGCAGTTACTATTCGACGTACTGCTACAGATACGTCTGGGCTACCAAGGTGCTTTCCACGGAGCATCGCCACGTAGGGCCACGTCGAGGGATCATTCGTATTAACTAGCTATCTAGACTCGCTAGCTATCCAAAAAAATCGACGGGTTAAGGCTGTTTGTCATAGGTATCATACCTATAGTATAAAATATCATTGGTTAAAACAATCGAAAGCATTTTTTCTCGGACACGATGCAGTGGACAAACGATCGCCGTTTCGTCACCGGGAAAGAGTTTGACACTATCATCTCTATCCGTTGACGGGACGGAGACGGATGCGGTGGACAAACAGCGTAAGCAAATGTAGTCGCGGTGGACAAGAGAATGGCTGACCGCCACTGGCAAAACTTTCTTAAATCTTTATTTGATCACAATAAAAATATATGCTATCGTATGAATAGTGACAGGATATTGAATAGGCAAAAAATTAACTACTTAGACTTTGGTTAAGGCTCCTTTAGAGTACCGCAGGATCTCAACTTGACACGGCGCTATGGATTAAATTTCAAATATTTAATATTGAACACTCCCTACCTTATTAAAAGGGTAAAAGTTTGTACATAACTCTCCCTCTTTAGTCCATTATTTACGCATACGAAGACGCAAGCTCCAACAATTTCAAAATAAGAGCATAAATAACCCAGTCATACTAAACTGTGCAAGCACGAAATAGAAGAATTTTCAAACGGACAACAATCGTAGTCCTATTCAGCCCTCATTATTGTATCATTCAATTTATATTATGACATCGTATTAGTTCAATGTAATTTTTTATATGTAACTAGCAAACCCACATTGCTTCCGAAAAAATAGAGCTAACCCTTAAATTTCCCTTAAAGTTACCCCTCTACTTAATCACCCGTGAGTCTTGGTCTCGATGTCAAAGCGTGCAATGAGCTTTTATTGGTGATCACTTATGTTTTGACAATAATTTAGTAATTTTGATAAGGATTAGTTGAGATATATTCATATTAGAACCTTTTAAACCATTACTTTCACATTATTTTTTAATGACTTAACTGAAATATAAAAATTAGATGCATAGTAATTACTTATACGCTTGCCGACTTGACTTCCAAGTAAGCATTTTTGAACTCTACGGCTATTCTAGGGATATTAATAACGCACTTATCTTTTAGGGTTGAAACTGCGTTCGTAAAAAAATTACCTTTCGTTGTACATAATTACGAAACAATTTTATAATGTAATTTTTGTGTTTTTTCAGAAGCATTTTCTCGGTGGTAGAGCTTCGCGAAAGGATTATAATCTTTTTGTGAAGCCCATCTGGCTGACTGCGACACTCTTGCTTGAATCAGCCGTCAAACGATTCGTCGTTTTCCGGCTGGGGGCTTGAGAGCCAGTTCTCTTTTTCTTTCCGTCCTTCATCCATCATTCTCCCCATTCTTCTTCTGTCTCCCGTCCTGAATTGGTATGTTGTTGGTGTATCTGGGGTAAGTTGCTGCCTTAATTGATCCCAGTTGCTTTAGCATTCTGTGTGAACCGCACTGCGCTGCTGCACCACAGCAAAGCCAATCTATTGAGTAAATTTTTAGGGAATGGGGAACTAGAGTTGCTAATTTTCATGGGTGGCAGCGATCACTTACCATCAGGTGACACATCCGCTGGTTTGCCAGCTTAAACCAATAAAAAATAGGAAAGATTAGCATAAATATTTCCCTTTTGTATTTCAATAAAAGTGGCACCCCCATTTGTGATCTAAATCCATCAAGTCAATTCCTTACATGTCTTATTAAAATATCGCCTCAGTGTAGTTCAATGGTGTTAGAGAGTCAGAGGTGTTAAGTAGTGTAGTATGTCTCTATGGTAAATCAAGCTAAGGGTAAAAAACGACAATAGAAAGGCATCACAGTCAAACCAAGGTTATTGCATTGCGCTTGTTGGAGAGCAATAAACATATTACAATTTACATTGAACACATGAATGCACAATACTTACTATCACCAATCTTAGAATATGGTTCTCTGCAGTACTTATGGATTTTTAATATCTAAGTAAGATATTATTTTAAATTTGAAAGTCCTACATAAGATCGGGTGGATGATTACCTGTCATGTCATAGGGGTATTTGTTGAAACAATTACTTAAAGTCAATTCAAATTAGGGTGGAAATAGTTTTTCAAAATTCTGAAATGGCACCCAAAAGTAATAGTTTTTGAAAATTCAATTTTGTCCTTTCTTAAAATAGTATTAATAAGAAAATTCTACAGTGCCTTATTTGTTCCAAATAAGCTATTATATTTTTATCAGTCTGTCTGTCTCTCTCAGGATTCTATCTCTCAAACTGTAATAGGCATTAAGTGCACTTTTTACAGAGAATGTGTTACTGTTGGCTGTAGCACAAATAATAGAACTGTCCTCATATAACATTGAATATTGTATATTAGTATGCAACCCATTGTGTATGACACTGACAATTGGTGATTTTATGATTATTTGATTAAATCTGGTAGCATGTGCACATAGGGATTGCAATCCTGCAAGGTGGGATCCAGCACTCCCGCAGAATCCCGCAGCACTTATTTATCTACTGGATCACGCACCATTAAAACACGGATCTGCGAATCCTGCAAATTTGAAATTGGGCGCTAAAACGTTTGTGGAGTTTGAAGTTTTCGCCTATGAATATATCCTGATGATTCAGAATGATGAATAAAACCAGGTGATTAATAGCATATGATACGAAAAAGCATTTTCTGCATCAGGATATATTTGCAGTTCACTCAGAAGTGGGCTCAGAGATGATACTATGAATGCCATTTGCTTCTTAAGAGCATTTTTTCAATAGTTATGGTGATAGGTTACTGTAGTAGCATCTATGTAAGAGAAAGTTGTGATTTGATTTTATAAGTATTATATGAATCAAACTGAATTAAAAATGTCATAAACTGTAAGGAGTAAGAGTAAATGAAACATAATTTCAATTTGATTTTATAACATAACTTCAAACATGCGTAATCCCACAGGATCCCATGTGCAAATGGTCAATCCCACATATAAATCCCCCAGGATTGAATTAGCTGCGGGATTGAAATCTCTATGCACATGGACACTAGAATATAATGACAACTACATAGTACAATGACAATGTAGTAACATTTAATGTGGTCATCAACAATGGGTCAACATGACATTACTATTGAAGAATTGAAGATAAAGGACTCACTTGCTCATTCAAAGATTATAAGAGGAGTAAACTCTAAAATATAAACAAAACTACTGCAGTCCATCATGTTAGCCTAAATAAAAGTATCAGTTTAGAGTACATAAACAACTTTACTCTGAATTATTATTATTATTAGAATAGATGTGTAATGGACATAAACCCAAAGGCCACTACAACCAAGTCTGATCTATTGTAGCCAGACCCTTTAGTTATATCTGGTCCCAAGACCTACCATGACAAGGAACCGTAGGATGTCCTTCGGTTTCAGATCCCTGACATTCTCAGGCAATACTGTTTCCCTAATAAACAGTTCCTACAGTGAGATAGGGACACGTACTCAGAGTATGTGCAATGTTGTTTCCACAGCCTCATTGCAGGATCTACGGTTTGCAGTGTTGCCTAGCCCTATGTTGTGCAGGTGTTTGTTAAGCCTGCAATGACCAGTGAGTACCCTAATTAGGATTTCATTTCCTGTTAATTAAGTTTAAGCACTTTTTTAGAGTATTGTCACAAGTAACCAGATATGAGGGTTTTCTGGTTACTCTATATTATGGGCTAAATTAAATAACAATTATTATTAATGGGGGACATCATGAGGAAACCAGCATGCCTAAAAGTTCTACATAAAGTTCTGTGAAACAAGCCACACTTGCTAGAGTGGTGGACTCATATTGTGCCCAGTACTATGACAGTTATATATTGCAATACTAATGATCCCATATTACACACAGTAGGCGGCTGTCTTAAATGCTTTATAGAAATTAAGAATATTTTTTTAGTCTATGTATGGGCACTTCCCCATCTAGGGCTAAAATAAATATATACTTATACATAGACACACCGTAGCAGCTGATAAAAACAACTATCATATAAAATCTTATATTGTCTGGGAATCAAACCTAGGACCAAGCACAAGCAGGTCACAAGCAGGGTCACAACTAACTAGGCTCAAAGGTCATCTCAACAACTTAGTCATTTGCTATCAGGCATTATTTTAATCAGAGTATCAATTTGTAATAAGTAATACTTGAGATTGATGTTGACTGTTTTAGTGCATGATGAGTTCCAAAGAAATATGTGGCCTTATATTATTGACATGTCCTAAATGTAAATAAGAATTGCATTTATGAATAGGATCATTTACTAGTTCATAAAGTGAATTATCTCAATCAAATAAAGTTTGTCTCATAACACTGACCTAATCTAGCAGGCTCTAAACTTTAAATATCAGCAGCAAAATAACAAGTATTGACGCTTTGGTCGTATAGCACTGTATTTAGTAACTAGTCGCCGCTCGTCGTTTAGTACGTGAGTCCCAGGTTACAACAGTGAAATAAGTCTAATCTGTCCTAAAATACGCTAAAATGATGTCACGCGTCACGGAACGCTACCTACGCGGCTTATGTCACGATCTAACTTAGGGTCGGATACTAATCGCAAGCAGGTGACCTCCGGTACCATGTACCACCAATGTCCACCAATCTTTAACTTCGTAACTCGCCTAACCAAAACAATAATACACGGCATACTTTCCATTACGGATAGCGAGTGACACAACTTTGAATATCTAGCACTAGCAACCATCTCGCTTTCGCGTACGTAAAACAGTCGAAAAAGAGCGTGACAAAACAAGCTGTCAAAACTTTACAAATTTACAAAAGTATTAACACGCATTCACAAAAACAAAAGTAGTAAAAAGTCTTGTAAAGTTTCTACAACAACGACAATATATTAAAATGATTGCACTTACCGTGCTCAAGTAAACATAAATCCAAAAAAGGTGGCTGGGGGATGTTTTTCGCCAAAACAAGACACAAAACACTCACAAAACCTCTTTTTCATATAATGATTAACACTAGGTTAGCACAAGAGCTAACACAGCATACACTGACACAGAAGTACAGGACACTGCGAGTATTTATCACTTACACAATAGTGTTTATTTACAATGATGACCGCTTGACTTATTTATTGCATATTTCACGGGACGTCCGTCGCAATCCAACGAGTTGCAGCCATTTTGCTTGCTGTGGAGTGAAAGAGATGAAAACTGTCAAATCGTACAATCAAAATATTAACAACATGTACGTATTATCTATGCTTAATACAACACGATATCTACGTAATCTGTGCCTTTCTCTCACTTTGTCTACTCTATGATATAACTAGCAAATTCAATCAAATAAGTGTTTCCAACTTAGCAGTTTCCCCCAAAATTAAGTTAAGTAAATAAATGAGATGGAATTTTAAGGAGTTTTAAATTTAATATTTTATTAATGTAGCGACTTAAGCGATTATTTTGTTAATCTAGCGACTTCGAACATAAATTTTCAAATTAACAGCCACTT